>PVIR01027748.1:0-22430 GCA_004026965.1 Petromus typicus | reverse complement strand
CAGCCACTTCCGGCTCCTGCCAGGCTTTGCCTGTGGGAATAGCTTCCACAGGGGACAGCTGGAGGAGAGCCAGGATCCCTGGGGGTAGAAGGGGTCAAACATTATGCCAACTTCCTGTTGAAGTCAGCTCTGAGCAGGTCCCCTCGGCCTTGGCTTTGCTTTTCCCAGCTAAGCCAGTTCATATTTCTCCCTCATTGTAGGAGCAACATGAATTCCTGGTGTAAAGGTTTTAAACTACAACTGGAGCTGGGCATGGCAGACAATGCCAGTGATCCTAGTGCCGTGGGAGGCTGAGGCAGGAGGATCACAAGTTTGAGCCCAGCCTGGGAAATTTAGTGACTTAGTAAAACTTTGTCTTAGTATTAAAAGAAAAAAAGTGTGAGGATGTAGTTCAGAGTGAAGGTCCTGGGTTCAGTCCTCAGTACTGCAAAACCACAACAAAGCAAACTACAGCTGGGTGAGGAAAATAAGGCTTAGCCTTCCACTTGGAGGGATATGTGGGTATGCGGGACGTGTTTCACCTCCTGGTCTTTTTTTTTTTTTGCAAGACAAAGATACAGTTTCACAAAAGGTAGATTTCCATAGTATACTTTATTAATCTACCTTTTCATTGTGTTATCCTACGACCATTTTCTTGCCATGAGAGAATAGAGGTTGGTCCAGAGAATGTGACAAAGCCTCTGCACTCGGGGCCACGGCTGCCTGGGGCGGAGCTTGGCTCTGTTGCTTGTGATACAGGTGAGTGTGGACACACTATTCAGCTTCCTATTGGACCCATCCGGAAAATGGGATGACCACGTGTCGACCTTCCCGGAGTCTCAGGATCAGGGGACTAAATTTTGGTTCACATGTTGGGTGGGAGCTTAACAGCGCTCTCCTCGCGCCCGATGAGAGTGTCTGTGTTCTGATCCCTGGAACCCTGGACTGTGACCTTCTGTGGTGAGCAAGGGCAGGTTGAGGGTTTTGAGCTGGGGGATCATGCTGGGTTATGCACGTGAATTTATACATCACAAGCATCAAGCCTGGAGGTCAGGGGTCAGAGGGAGATTGGAAGATGGTGCCTGTGGCTCTGAAAGTAGAGGAATAGACCACAGGCCAAGGAAGGCAGGCAAGTGGAGGTCAAGGGGGCCGGTTCTCCCCTAGGGCCCCCTCCCTGTGGATACCTTGAACTCAGCCCCATGAGACATGCTGGATTTCTGACTCTTGGAACTGGAAGATAATAGGCAGTGTCATTTTTTTTTTTTGGTACCAGGGATCAAATTTAGGACTTGTACCTGCCAGGCAGGTATGGTGCCACTGAACTAAATCCTTGGCCTGACAGGCATGTCTTGAGCTACCCTACACCTGGTAATTAGTTACTGAGGCAACAGAAAATGAATATGCTGTCCTCATCAACCTGGACAACTTCTGATACAGACTTTGGATGTGAATTTTTTTTTTTTTTTTTTTTTGGAAATAGAGTCTTGCTTTGTAGTTCAGGCTGGTTTTGAACTCACTTGTAGCCCAGGTTAGCCTTGAACACAAGGCAGTCT
Source organism: Petromus typicus (assembly GCA_004026965.1). Taxonomy (NCBI): domain Eukaryota; kingdom Metazoa; phylum Chordata; class Mammalia; order Rodentia; family Petromuridae; genus Petromus; species Petromus typicus. The sequence goes on along the minus strand of PVIR01027748.1, from coordinate 20,898 downwards.
TCCTGCCTCTGCCTGCTGAGTGCTGGGATTATAGGCGTGAGTCACCATGCCTGGCATGGTGGTATGTGGTTACCTGGAATCAAACTCTGGACCTTGTACTTGCCAGGCAGGCGCTGGAACCACTGAGCTAAATCTCTGGCCCTGGATATGTTATGTTTCTAAGATATTAAATATAGCTACTGGATAGTAAGGTCCTTGTGTATATGCTTCCTCCCTAGAGAAAGTAGATTTTGGCACAATAATTATCATTCTCATGCTTTTTTTTCCTCTTTGAAAATGTTAATTATTAACTAATCTATAGTAATATGTTTTGGCTACCTTCACATAAAAAACACTGCATGAAATATTGTTTCCCTGTGCGGTAGGCTGTCTGTGAGGATATGTACTGACAGCAGTAGCTTTTTTTGGATTTTGAGACAGGGTCTCCCACTGTGATTCAGGCTGGTCTTAAACTTACTGTGTAGCCCAGGCTGGCCTTGAACTCATGGTGATCCTCCTGCTTCAGCCTCCTGAGTGCTGATTTATAGGCGTACACTACCACCCAGGTTATTTTTTGGTATTAAGGTTTAAACCCAGGGCCTTGACGATGAGCTAAATCCCTATCCCTTTAAAAAAAAATGTTGTAAGGCAAGGTGTTGCTAAATTGCCTGAGTTGGGCATGAATTTGCATTCCTCCTGCCTCAGCTTCCCAGAGTGCTGGGATTACAGGTGTGGACTACCATGCTTAGCTAGGAGCGTTATTTTAATTGCCTGAATAGTTTTACTAAACAAGTGTACTTCAACCTCTCCTTTGATGTTAGATAGGTTGTTTTCAGTTATGAAAAATCTCCTTTCAGCAAATCTTGTGTCTTCCATGTTGTTTTGATGACTATACTTTTCCATCTTTTTAAAACCAATGTCCTGTTTTGTGAATATTACGTAGCTTCCTGTTCTCCTATGTCAGAACTTACCCTGGAAACACTTTTTCACAGCTAAATTTAGGTGTATTCTTGGCTCTTTCTGTAGGATGCGTCTCTGATGACGATCCTGCAGGTGGGAAGCCTGCTCCCACTCCTTCCCTGTCTTCACCCTTCCCATGTCTGGCCGTGAGCTGTTACAGATGCAAAGTCCACGGGGCAAATATGGGTCTTGTGGGTGTGGCCTGCGCTTCCTTCCCCTTGTGGGGTGTTTGTTCTGGCCCCAGCTGGACACCTCGGGGGCAGGCGGCTCCCTGGCTGAGCGCTGAGGGGCTCGCTTGACATCAGGAGGACGAGGTCTCCCTGGTTCCCCAGCTGCTGGGCTCCCCTGGCTTAGTCCTCTCAGCCCTGTTTTCTCCCAGGACCTGTCCTGTGGATGGAAGCCCAGTCGTGCTCCCCAGGTGGCTGCTGGGCGTCAGTCTCAGTGGTTCTGCCCACTGCTGGCATAGGAACTGGGTGTCGTTTTCCTTTCTCTAGAATGAGGCTGGCACCAACTTCCAATTTGGAATTGGCTCCGAAAATATTTGGCCACACAGAGCCGCCAGCCAGAGTTTTGTCCAGCACGGAAAGGCAGCCAGTAGTTTCCTTGGAGTGAGCGGTGGCCTGTGTGTCTGTCCTTCGTCCTGGCACCTACTGTCCCCTGTCCCTGCCCACTCGGTGTGTGCTATGGGATGTGGCTGGCACCTCAAGCTACTTTCTTTTAATTTTTAAAATTATTGGTACATTTTAGGTATAGATGACATTCATCACTGGGATCTTGGACCTACACATGACGTATCTTTTTTTTTTTTTTGAGACAGGGTCTCGCTTTGTGGTTCAGGCTGGCCCTGAGCTCAGCCTCAAACTCGCATCACAGCAATCCTCCTGCCTCTGCCTCCCGAGTGTTGGGATGACAGGCGTGAGCCACCACGCCCGGCACTGTGGTATGTGGTACTGATTGCTGCTGGGTGTGGGTCTCTATGCCCTGTATGGTATGTGGTTACCAGGGATCCAACCCGAGCCCTTGTGCTTGCAAGACAGGCTCCAGAACCACTGAGCTAAACCCCCGGCCCCAGACATATGTTGGTTCTTGTTTATTCCCCATTCTCCTGCCCTCTTCACAGCCTTTCCTTCCCTCCTTCCCTCCCCAATTACAAAGACTGTTTCCATTTTTTCAAACTTTGTTTTTTTGCAGATCCTATAGGTTTTTATGTTTCTTGTTTTTTTTTTTTTTTAGGTTTTTGGAGACAGGGTCTCGCTTTGTGGTTCAGGCTGGCCCTGAGCTCAGCCTCCAACTCGCATCACAATCCTCCTGCCTCTGCCTCCCGAGTGCTGGGCGTGAGCCACCACGCCCGGCACTGTGGTATGTGGTGCTGGTTGCTGCTGGGTGTGGGTCTCCACACCCAGTATTGTTATGTGGTTACCGGGGAATCGAACCCGGGCCCTTGCGCTTGTAAGACAGGCGCTGGAACCACTGAGCTAACTCCCCGGCCCTATGTTTCTTGTTTTTTAAACAACAGCAGCTTCGGTGAAGCATGGTTTACCTACCATGTATTTCGAAGTGCACAGCTCAGTCATTTTCAGTGTACTGAGTTGTGCTGATGTCTATCAGAGCTGAGAATGTTTTTGTCCTTTTCTGTGAAACCCGGGACCCCTTCGCAGTGAGCTCTGCTTTCCCCACTCCTGGCAGTGATGATCCGCTGTCCATGTTTGTGTATTCTTCATATAACTTAATATAAGGAGATCATACAATTTGTGACCTCCTCCCTCTAGCCCCCAAAGGACCAGTGCTTGTTTTGTGTGTGAGGGATTTTTTTCTTTGTTTTTGTGGTACTGGGGATTTGTAGTTCAGGCTGTCAGGCTGAGCAGCCTGACGCTTTTGCACTGAGCCACATCCCAGTCTTTTTAAAATTTATTTTGAGACAGGATCTTGTTAAGTCACTAACAAGGCTGGCTTTGGATTTGTGATCCTCCTTCCTCAGCCTCCCAGAGTGCCAGATGAGAGGCACGTGCCACCACGCCCCGCTCAGGGGATGTCTTTGAAGGTGCAGCCTGTTCTAGTTCCCTTAGCTGCTGGTCGGATCTGGATGTTGCGGGTGAGGTGTGGCACAGAGTTTGATCATTTCCAAGTTTTGTGTCTCAGGTGAGTGTTTCTGTGCTAGTGACCGGTTTAGAGCCTCCTGGAGCTAAAAATGCTTCGCCTTCTAGCTGCCCACCTGAGCGCTGTGGCGCCTCTTGGCCACCAGCTATCTCTAGGCGGAGCCAGCAGATGGCAGTGGGAGGCACTCCTGGCACCAGGATGGGGTGTGTCCTTGGGAGTTGGAGAGTGGCTCAGGGGCGTGTGATGGGAATCTGTCCTGTGTCTGGCCGTGCTGTGCCCTCTGCACACCGGTCACTCTGTGGTTGTGTGCCCAGGTATTTGTGGGAATTGTCCAGTCATCAGTATCAGCCCACTCTGCAGGTGTGTGTAGGATATGTGTGTGGTGTGTAGTCCTCACAATCTCCCTCTGTGTTTTGCCCATTTTCCTGACAAATAAATTGAGCCTGAGTGACTCAGCCAGCTTGCCGAGTCCTTCAAAGGAACCACACAACAAACACCTTTAGTTTGACTGAGATTACGGGCCACTGACTGGGAGAAAATGTTCACAAAGCAGAGCTGATAAAGTACCCATATCCACAGTAAGTCCAGAACTCTTGAAACTCAACATTCCTAAAACAAGCAACCCAGTGAAAAAGATCTGACAGACTCCTCTGCCCTCTCACCCACCTCACCTTGACAGCCATTGCTCCATCCGTGGAAGCCACAGTGGAAATAGTACATCAGGGCCAGCTGTGTGCGTAGCTTTCCAGTTTCTAGACACCACACTAAAAAAATAGGAGTAGGTCTAGATACCAATGTATTTTATTTAATATTTCCAAAGTTACTGTTTTGACACATATACAGTATAATTAATGAGACATTTTGTATGATTTTTTTCTGGTGTGCATTTTCAGAACCCAATGTCCATTATGTTTAATTCAGGCCAGTTTGACACTGAGAGCCTGATAGCCACCTGTGGCCAGGGGCTGCCGTGGGGGCCGAGCAGCTCCAGGTCACTCCTCTCTTCCCCCACAGTGCCTCTGTGCATGTGTACCAGCCAGGGCCGGGCTCCTCCGTGGTGGGTGCTGTGGTGTCACGGTGGTGGTGGTGGTGGTGCCGCCTGCTGGATGGGGTCCTAACACTCACTTCCCAGGGGTGGGATGTGTGCGCTTGCGGGCCGGGCTGTGAGCTGGGCATCTACCTATGTTCAGGCCCTCAGGAAAATGTGCAGCACTTTGCAGGGATCTGTAGCAGAGCCCATCCACCTGAACACGGTGACTCCATGGGGATAGATGTCTAGCAGCAGGAAGAAGGCAGCTCTGGGGCCCAGGGAGGGCAAGACAGGGCTGTCAGCAGGCTGCAGGGCTGGAAGTACTTGTCTGAGGGAGCAGGGCCACTGGGGCAGTGGGTCACGTTGCCAGAAGCAGGCTGAGGTTCCAGCTGCAGAGAGGAGCTGTTTTCAGGCAAGAGGCCGCTTTCAGCTTCGAACACGGCAGGAAGCTCATGAGGCTCCTGCCCAGTTGTCATTGTCATCATTATCATCATCATCATCGCTGTTACCACCATGTCTCTCATCAGAGCTGACGTTTACATAGAGCTTACCGGGCATCTGGCCCGGTTCTGAGCAGAATCCGAGGATTAACCCCTTCCTCAATCTGACAGCTCCTGTGAGCTACTATTATCATCCCTGTTTCACAGATGAAATTGGACCATGAGAGGTCAAGTCACCTGCCCGGTGTCACGCAGCTAGTAAGTGACCAGGCCTGCCTGTCAGCTCTGCAGCCTCTCGTGATGCTGCACTGTGGCATAGGACCCACCCAGCAGGATGCTGCCATCGGTCCCTTCACTTTACAAGTGCTCTGGGCCCTGATCCTGGAGAGGAGGAAAAGGCAGTGGCTTGTGCTGCGAGCGGCTGAGCTCCCTCTGGAGTGTCAGCCTGTGGCCAGGCTTCCTGAGTGTCGCCCCCTTTGGTGTGGGGCTCCCAGGTCCTGGGCTGCCGAGCGTACAGCGAGGGTCCCTCACTGGCCAGGCCCGCATCTGCTGGGTACATGTCACACCCTGGGGGAGGGTGGATGTCACTTTTTAGGCCCCACTGATCAACTCCAGGTTTTTATATTTTTTAAGAAAATTGAAATTGTGGATTCCACTTAAGATGTTGATAATGGAAACAGTAAAGATAATATGTTTGACCTGCGTGCCTCAGTTTACCTTAGAGAGTCCTCAGGGCAGAGAGCCTGATCTCATCGCCTGTGGTTGGGGGCTGGGACCGAGAGTCTCAGGACACCCCTTTCTGCCCGGCTGGTAGCTTCCCTTTCCTCTGGGCTCCCCTCAACCCCGCTTGTCTTTGGAAGATAAATGAGAGGCCTTGGTATGTGTTGGCCGTGTCCTTCCCTGTTCCTCCTCTGTCCGTCTGGGACTGGTCTCTGCTCACATGCTTTTCCTGGGGAATTCTCCAGAGCAGCTCAGTCTTCAGCTGGGAGAGGCCGGCAAACCCAGTTTGAGACAAGAACTGGTAGCCTGTGGGTAGCTGATCCAGCTCACTTCCTCCATGATTTCTCTACATTGAGAATTAGCGTAGCACTCACCTTTTTGGAATACAAATCCAATGTTTTTAGTGTAAATTTTTTTTTTTGTTTTGTTTTTTGAGACAGAGTCTTGCTTTCGTAGTTCAGGCTGGCCCTGAGTTCACCCCTGAACTCAGCAATTCTCCTGCCTCTGCCTCCCGAGTACTGGGATTACAGGCGTGAGCCACCACACCCGGCACTGTGGTATGTGGTTCTGATTGCTGCCAAGCGTGAGTCTCCACACCCGCATTGTTGTATGTGGTTACCAGGGGTCAAAACTGGACCCTTGCACTTAGAAGGCAGGCGCTGGAACCACTGAGCTAACTTCTAGCCCATTAGTATAATCGTAAGGTCACACAACCATTGCTGTAACTCCATAGCACGTTTATCATCAATTGTATTAGCAGTTATTCCTCACTTCTTCCCTCACCAGCCCCTGGCAGCCTCCAGTTTATTTTCTGAAGCTGTGCAGTTGCCATGTAATGGACTCATACAGCTTGTGGCCTTTGTGGCTGGTTTCTTTCACTTGGCACGGTGGTCCTGCGGTTCATTTACCTGGTAGCATGTGGCTGGCAGCATGTCACTCCTTTTTTTTGTGACCGAATAATGTTCCATCGTATGAACAGACCACATTTTATTTATCCATTCATTCATATATTGGTTTTTTTCACCTTCCAGCTATTATTAATGATGCTGCGTGAGCACTTGTGTGCAGAGTTCGAGAGGTGGCATATTTTCAGTTCTCTGGGCGCATGCCGAGAAGAGGCTCCCCGGGCCACGTGGCACTCTGAGTACCTAGCAGTGGTTTTCCAAGCAACCCCCCCACCCCCAAGAACCTCAAGGGAAGTGACTTTGTGACACTTCAAGGTCAGAGTGTCCAGGAGACTCGGGATAGCCTGGGAGACAGTGCTCTGCAGGCCCCAAACTGATACAGGTTTGAATCCCACCCCTGCCACTTACCGTGTGTGGCTTCAACAATGCCTTAATCTCCATCAGCCTCTGCTTCTCCCTCTGAGAAATGGGGCTCCTAAGAGAACCAGGGGAAAGAGCCCAGAAGGCTGATGATGTCCTCTCAACTCCCGCCGAGTCCCTCTAAGGACTGACGCTCCATTGCAGGACTCAGGAGGGCCGTTGGCTCAGGGGAGCCAGGGCCAGTGCTGAGCTGGGCCTCGGCTGTCAGTCCACTGGCCGCATGGCGGGTGGATTTTGTGGCTGGGAACAGAGGCTGTTGTAGACATGGTTGGTGGACTGTCCTTGTCCCCTTGTCGCATTCCTGCACACCCAGATCTCTTGCTGTGAATATCAGTGAGTCTGTGTGAGGTTGTCCTCCAGGCCGCCATGCAGGGTGGGCCAGAACCCTGGGGAGTTACCACTTCCCACGGCGGCCATGGTTGGACGCAGAGCTGGCAAGGTCTGTGCCCTGGCGCTCTTGTGCTCTGTGCAGGACCCTGAGGCACTTTCTGCCTTGGTTCCCAGAGTCCTCACGAGGTGGCACAGTGTCTCCTGGTTGTGTCCTCTTTCCTGTCTCTCTGTCGTACCCTTTCTAGCAGTTCCTGAAATGTTCTCCCAAATAGCACTGCACATGCCCTTTGTTCCCAGGCTCTGCTTCTGGGGACCCATGGACACAGAGACCCACCCTCCCCTGTGTCAGGAGACATGAGGGCTGCAAGCCGGCGCTCTGGGCTCATTGTTTTCTCTGTCCCTGGGGCGTGTGTGCGCGCACATGTGTATTTGCAGGTGTATGCATGTGCAATTTTCTCTCAGCATCTTTATTCAACTGCCATTATTTGTAAAGTTGGCATTTGTGAATTTGCTTGCTTCCTGACTTTTGTTTGTAAGCCCCAGCTGAGGGGCCCTTGTGGTCATTCATGGTCACGCACAGCTCAGGAGAAATTGGGGTCATTCACACGTCTGCCCTGCTGAGGTCAAGCGAGGTGACGTGCTGCCTTGGTTCAGCCAGCTGCAAACTAGCATCCTGCGTGCGGCCTCTCTAGTGCCGTGTGTTCTGCACTTCTGTGCTTTTTGGTGCTTTTGCTCTTTGAAGTGGCTCTAAGAATAGTCCATTCCTTGTTACGTTTTAATTTTCCCCTTCGTTTACTCCTTTGCTCGCTGAGTGTTGATGATCTTGTGTTAGGAATTGTGATGAGCTTAGATTGAAGCTGACAAGGTTGTTATGTCATGGGCCTTACTGTTCAGTGGTGACAATTCAGAAACTCCTGCGCATGCATTGTAAGATTGTTTCTGCTTCTCTGAAGGGAGCAGGGAGAGGCTTCATACCTGATGGCAGCCCAGGAAGCGACAGCTGCACTGATCTGGTGGCCCTCCTGGCCCCAGTGTCTGTACTTTGTGACACAGCTCCATCTCTCCTGTGTCCCCACACAGGTGGTGTGTGCCCTCTGGGCAGGACTTGATGTGATCACTGCTCCTCCATCCCTGCAAACCATTTTTTTTAGGTTTTTTGAGACAGGGTCTCACTTTGTGGTTCAGGCTGGCCCTGAGCTCAGCCTCAAACTCACATCACAGCAATCCTCCTGCCTCTGCCTCCCGAGTGCTGGGATTACAGGCATGAGCCACCACGCCCGGCACTATGTTATGTAGTACTGGTTGCTGCTGGGCGTGAGTCTCCATGCCCAGTATGGTATGTGGATACCGGGGATCGAACCCAGGTCCTTGCGCTTGCAAAACAGGCGCCGGAACCACTGAGCTAACTCCCCGGCCCCCTGCAAACCATTTTCAAGGTGGCGATTCAGTTTCTTGTGCTATATAACAATATGAAGACAAAGGGGCTGCACACAGCTGCCATTCTGATGGCTGTGCCGTAAGTTCCACATGAGCAGTAAGCGACAGGAGGCAACAGAGCATTACTTCCCCTGTGTCTGTCAGTCAAAGCAAATTGAAAGGCCAGCCCTGGCTCCAGAAAGGGGAGCTGGAGTCTGCATGTGGATCAGGAGGAGAGAAAGACTTGGGCCATCTTTAATCCATCGGAGGGGGCCCATGCTCACGGGGCCTCAGACCCAGCTGCACCGGGTGATCTAGAAGCTCTGGTGCTGTCTGCGAGGCAGAGGGTAGGAGGTGGCAGGGAATCCTGGCTGGCAGGCAGTAATGGGTCTTGGCTAGGGTCCCCTGTCCTCCACAGGGCCTCTGGTAGTTTGGCCTGGCTTGTGGATGTGGTAGGCGCAGGGACACATGCTAAGAGAGCACAGGCAGAAGTCTCAGGGTTTCTGGGGCTTGCACAACCTCACTGCTGTCACGTTGTTTTCTTATTGGTCAAAGTAGGTTGCAAGGCCAACAAGGGGAGATGGATGTGTCTTGGCGGGAGGAGCTGTGTGGTGTCATGCTGTGTTTGTGTCCCACAGTGGCCTGCTCATCCGGTGGGACTTTGGGTGTCCTTTATCAGTCACACCCAGTATTTACTATGGTTTCAGTGACCATAGGTGGTGGCCCCTGTTCTCACACTATACCTGTCCATTAAAAACACACCAGAATGTCAGAGGGGACAGACTTCTTTGTAACATTGAGAACATGTGTTTCAGGCCCAGACCAGATGAGTTCCTGGCCTTGGTGGACACTATGTATAGTCACATGGTGTCCGGTGTCCCCTAGTTCCAGGAGAGAGGGCTAAGAGATTATGTGAGGTTGACAGCAAGAACCCCGAGAAGTCCCATGCTGAGAGGGAAGGTGCGAGGGACCTGGCTGCCATTTCCTCTGCCCCTTCCTGTCACATGACCTGGCCAGACTTCCTCTCTGTGGGCATCACTCCTGGTCTGCAGAGTGACAGCTGCAACACCTCTTTCTCAGGGTTGTTGTGAGACCTTGAGTGCTCAGGTCGAGCACTGTGGGAGCTCGAGTGCTCAGCTCTCACTGATAAGAATCATTTTCATCCTTTGCAATCTGGTCTTCTTGTCCTGGGGCCCACTCTGGCTGAGTCCGTTGTTCAACCTGCTCCTTCCTTCCTGCCCCTCTGTCTGGAATATGTCCCATCATTCCTATCTCTTGGGGAGGTTTGTCACATTAGTGTTGAAGGCCTCTCTTCCTCAGGACATCATTCCCTTCGAAAGGGAACCATGTTTATCACAGTCTTTGCTGCAGTGTGGTGCGTGATGACCGGCACACCCGGTATACTGTGGACATGGTCTGAGTAAGTGAACACCATTCTTCCCCTGCCCAGGCTCTGGGGACACCATTGATCTGTTCCAGTAAAATGGAGCTTTGGAGGCCAAAGGTTTAGAATCATCTGTCTAATTTCTGGAGACAACGGTGGCCTGGTCAGCAGCCAGACCACTGCCAGGGTCAGATGTGGCAGGCCTGGCTGGCGCTGTGGGCAGAGGGAAATGGTTGGGATAACTTGCATGATGATGCCCCTTGTCATGAGTTTCCATGGAAACAGAAGCTGCCTAACCCATCACGCTGGCAGAGGGGGGAACGAGGGACACTATGGAGTTGGTGTTCAGATGGATTATGAATGGGAGGCTGGGTTTCCTCTTCCCTCAGAGAGTAGGGCTCCCTGGATTTTTTATTTTTGTTTTTTGTGGGATCGACTCGATCACAAAAACACAGCTTCTTGGTGAGGCCACAGGCGTTCTCACCCTCTGCTAAGTGGTAAGTTCTCGGTTGCCTGACGCCATGTACTATTGTGGTGGGTGACCTTGACCATGCCGGGTTTCTCTCCTGTGCAGTGGAGGAAAATATCACCCTTTGATGAGTTTGTTGAGGGTGCAGTGAGTTAGCATGTGAATTGGGAGGAGAGTCTGGCACAGCAGATGCTAAGTGACTGGTGGTGGTTACTGGAATGAAGGTTTGTATCTATTGCTGCACCACAAGCAGTCGGACCTCAGGGTGGTGCAGCAAGAGTGTCTGGTCGGGCCTCTTTAACATCGTGCAGGGGTGACAGTGGGAGTGGGAGCTGGGAGCTGGGCATGCTGGGATCTGAGCCACGGTGGGTTTGGATCCTGTCTGTCTCACCCACAGGGTGGTAGGCAGCCTCTGTCTCTTCAGAGATGAGTGATTTTGTTTGATGCGGGTCCCGGGCTCTTACCTGCTTGTCGCCCTGAGCCTGCCCTGAGTCCTGCTGGACTGACCCACTAATCTTCTCTTTGGAGCTGCAGGAAGTGACCGGTGTAGAAGCAATGCACAGCAGTGGGTGGTGAGCTTTCAGCCCATAAACAGCTCACTGGAGCACAGAACCCCAGAATAGATCTCTGCTCAGTCCCCAAGTCAGTGAGGGCAGCGATGAGTGCTTTGCATAATTTCCTACCCAAAAGGAAAGGTTTCACTGCAAACAGCTCTTTGGGACACACATACACACTCACACACACGCACTTACAAGTATGCATGTCTCAAAAAGATCCACGTATTTTTCAGAGTAGCACAGCTGGGAGTCAGACAGGCCGGGTTCAGATCTTAGAGCTGCTTTATGTAAGCTGTGCGGTTCTGAGCCTCGGTTTCCCTGTGCTGGGAAGTGAGGAGACCAGTCTGTCACCAAGTGCGGACATGGGGAGAAGTCTGTCTGCGTCTCTCCCATCTCTTGCCCCTGTTGTTTTTGTCTTGTCTCCTCTTTGCTTGTCCTCTAACCTCTTGGCTTCCTCAGGGTGGCAGGGAGGGGACAAGAGTGAAGCTTCAGCACTCCCAGAGATGCTTCCAAGGCAGGCTTTGTAGTAGCACTCTTGTCCCTCACGGAGGAGGTGAGGTGGTAGGTGTGCATCAGGGCCTTGGAGGTGACTGTGTCCTAGTCCCTGCCGCCCACGGGTAGACAGGCCCTTGCAGGTGTGGTTCTGTGTAGGAGGGTGAGATGGGCTGTTAGGGTGGATGCGCAGTGCTCGCAAGGACCTTAGAAGACTGAGGAGGTCAGGGTGAGATGAAGCTGTGACACAGTGACGCAGCAGAGGGTGGAAGGAGGTGCCTTGATCTGCCTTGAGGATGGCAGAAGGAGTCATGAGCCAAGGAGTGTGGTGACTGCTGCCCGACTGGAGGAGCTCGCCTGCCAACGCTGACTTTCCCTGGCAAGGCTGGTTTTGTCTCTGGGCCTGGAGGAGGGTGACTTGGGCTGCTTTGGCCGTGAGGTCTGGAAGGTGCACACAGGGGCTGCAGCGGGGACTGTGGGGAGGAGGAGACCAAGTTTCCTCCTCCCCACAGAAGTGCAGTGAGGCCAGTGCTGGCCTTCAAGGGCAGGACGGGGGCAGCACACCTGCAGTGGCAAAGCTCCCAACCAGGGCTGTGATGACCTGCAGGGACCCCGGAGAAAGCTGAGGCAACAGTGACCACAGTTAAGAGGATGTGAAGGGGGAGGGGACAGGGCTGCAGGTGACAGACACCACGTGTTCGTGTTGGATAGTTGGGGCCGTGGGCACCTGGGGTCTGGGTTGCTCCAGGGAGTATATGTCACTGTGTCCTAGCAGGTGACCATCTTGCTCTTCTCAGAATATGCCATGCCCACGGCTGCCCCTGCGCCTTTTTGTGATGTTTTCTGCCTGGAATTTTCTTTCTTCAGTGTCAGCTTTGATGTCACCTCCTCCAGGGAGACCCCCCTGACACCCTGTGTGAGAACACCCTACCCCCACCCCTGACTCTGCTTTACAGTAATTTTTGTAGTGCTGATCCCTGGCAAATATAATGAACACTGATGTGTCTGCCTGCCAAAGGGAATTCCTTGAGAGTGGGGCTGGGGTGGGTCCCCAACTCTGGACCAGCAGCCACTCGGCCCCTGGTGTTGACTGGTGAGCAGGTGAGTAGACACTGCACCAGCTGCCAGTCTGCAGTCTTGGCTGCAGCCTTCAGAGCACCCGCTGGCTGCTGGGCACCTTGCTGAGTGCTTCTGTGGCGTGAAGTGTTGCCTCCTTCTGCGCTCTTCTGTTAGTCTCTTGTTCTGTCTCCATCTTGTGCTGGTGGCGGGGGGGACCGCTGTTAGGTTATGGGCCATGTCCAGGCATGGAAGGGTTGGACTGCATGCTCCAGAGCCAGGAGAGGGGACGTGGGCGGTGAGCTGTGCCTTCAGACTCTGGGGTTACACAAACCTTTGTACATGCTGTGCAGGATTCAGAAGGTGTCAGGCTGCGCCCAGAGAGGCTGGAGGGTCCCCAGAGACCCCAGGAGGAAGGAAGCGTCTCACCTCTTAGCTCGCTGTAACAGGAACTGTCAGAGGCCCCACTGGCCGCTCAGCGTGTTTGCGACACACTGCGCCTGTGGGGAAATGGGGGCCTGGCCCGCTAACCACAGAGAGGACGTGTGCGGCAGACGAGGGGTCCTTCTGTGCTGGGAGCAGCTCTGCAAGCGCTGCTTGCAGGACCAGCTGGGCCCTCCTGCTGAGCCTGGCCCTTGAGATGGGTTTGGGCAGAGTCTGTGTCCTCCGCCAGGCACCGGCTTTTCCTCTGACCTGGCTGGGGTGGTCGCAGTGCTGTGAGGCTCCGTGAGGAAAGTCACGGAAAGCCTTCCCATGCCATGAGCCGTGGGGCAGTCACGCTCTGTGGTGTGGGGGTGCACACAGGCAGAGGTCATCTCCTGGCCTGCACTCCACACGGCAGCTGCTTTTGGGGTAAAATCTTCACCTTAGGAAGTAAGAGGAGAAAGGAATTGTCGAGTGTATGCCCTGTCCTTTTTGAAAGCTCAGAAAGTTTTATTAGTACACATTTGTAGCGCACAACAGTTGCACTCATTGTGGGGAGCTGGCACACGTGTGTAACATGTCTCGTCCACTTTTCCTCCCTTCCCCTTCTGTCCCCTCCTTCATCTCTTGGTCCCCTCCCATTTACAAAAGATCTGTTTCCCTGTCTTCTACTACCTTTTTTCTTGGTTTTCAGTGTTTTTTTTAGTTTTTGAGATAGGGTCTCACTTTGTAGTTCAGGCTAGCCCTGAACTCAGCCTCAAACTCAGCAATCCTCTTGCCTCTGCCTTCCGTGCGCTGGGATTACAGGCGTGAGCCACCGCACCCGGCACTGTGGTGTGTGGTACTGATTGCTGGGGGGTGTGAGTCACCTTGCCTGGCATCGTTGTATGTGGTTATCGGGTATTGAACCCGGGTCCTTGAACTTGCAAGGCAGATATTGGAACCTGAGCTAAATCCCTGGCCACATTAAGCTTTTCTATCTGATTTATTTCACTCAAAATGAATCTCAGGGACCATCCGTTTTCCTACAAGTGACTCAGTTCATTCTTCTTGATAGCAGAGTAATATTCCATTATAGCAGGCAATTCATAATAGCTTCTTTCCTTTTTTGAACATATTTTCCCATTGTAATTAAACTTCTGAGAGAGGCTGGCTACTCAGTGAACTATGGGCCTCACAGGGGCCGACTTTGCTCCTGCAGAGCTGGAGGATGAGGCTGAGGCTGCCATGGGTTGGGTGAGGTGGCTTAGCCGGAGGGATGTGAGTGGTCACTGCACAGGAAACAGGAAGGGGAAGCCCAGGAGAGGAAGGGAGTACCTTCGGGTGGGGGCAGAGCTGGGCTTGCTGGCCAGGATGCTAGCCCTGTTCCGGCCTCCCCGCAAAGCCTGCCACTTCCTGGACTGTGGCCTTGGACAAGTGCTTATAGCCCAAGAACCTCATTTTGGGGGTTCAGAGACCCCAGAAGGAAGTCTCTTCTTTAAAGAAAGAGGACCCCAGCTGTCACCTTCCCTCTGCTCCAAGCCTTTTCTTAGCTCTGCGGCCAGCTGAGGTCCTGAGCCAGCCCTGGCTAGTGTGGTCTGGTCCCCACCGGTGGGTCAGGAGACACCTGGAAATCCCCACTGCTCTGCTGTCTGTCCCCGGGTGGAAGGGGCCTGGCTTTCTTCTCACATGTGAGGCTTTGGCAGTGACTTTAAAGGTTCTGCCTTCATCCAGTTTTTGGGCAAGGCATCATGGGAACCGCCTCCTGGAGATGGGGAGGGCAAGGGACCCGGCTGGGCGCACCTGTCTTCAGACCTCGAGCCCAGGGCACCATGCTCACCATCCTGATGTCTCTGGCGTCAACACCCAGCCAGGTGGTCCTGGATGGGTGACTCACCTTCCTGCCTGGCTCAGAGAAAGGATCTTTTCCCCCAGGTGGGCGGGAGGATTAAAGGGCCAGTGATTTCATCTCTGGCATCTGATAAATACTCAGCTAAGACTGGCTGGTCTGTTCTCTGTCCAAGGCAGGTGTTTCTGTCCTGAAGTTGACCTTGGCCGGCTCTTTTCTGGCTTCCTGTGGAGAGCGCAGGCCTGCCTCCAGACCTGAGGGCCCAAACCCGGCTTGCCCGACCTGCCTGGCCTGTTTCCTCTTCTGCAGAACAGATAAGCAAGGTGCAGCTGTATCTTGGAGTTGTGGAAGGGACAGCGGGGCAGTGGGCAGAGAGGACTTGGGGGTTGGTGGAGTCAAGGCTGGCACTTCTTACAAGGATGCAGGGCAGGAGGTCTGTCCTGGAAGGGAACCCCTGGGGACCATGGCATGGGTCTCTGTCCAACGGCTCCCCAGACAGGGCTCTGTCCTTCAGCAGAACATCCTGTCGCTCTCTGGAGCTCCTTGGCTGTGAGCTGAAGGTGATTTGTTGGTTTGGTTTCTGCAGCTGGGTCGTCCTGGGTGGATGATGAGGTCTTTGTCACTGTGGAGAGGAACACATCTGGAGTGGCACATGTCTGATGTAATCTGCTCTCCAGGGCCTGACTTGGACCCCACAGGGCCAAGGGAAGGCTCCTTGCTCCCCCTGTTTCATTTCCCAGTGAAATGAGGCAGAGGAGCTGCCCTTCTCATGCCACTGACTCAGTTTGGGTGTCAGCTTTGCCTGTGTTACCTGGGATAAACTGTTTCCTCTGAGCCTTGATTTTAATATCTGCAAAATGGGTATAATGATGATTCCTCTGTCCTAGACTTGCCAAGAGAATGAAATAATTTAGATAAAATACCTGATGTGTAGTGGTCACTCAATAGTGGCTGTTAATGAAAATTTTGAGGGAGACCTGGTAGATATTACCTGTCTTCATGTCCCAGAACTATTTCCAAGGATAGCCACATTCCCAGGCAACAGGGATTAGGACTTCCACAGATGTTTTTGGGTTTGCAATTCAATGCTCAGGATAATGAATTTACCCACTGTTTTCAGGGCCTTCTTCCCCTCAAATCTACATCATTTAGTATATTTGTCTGGAGGGTCTTTTGAAATGACAGCACCCACCTGGCCCTCACACCTGAGGAAACAGGCTCAGAGAGCAAAAGAGCCTTTCAAGGTCACACAGCACATTAGTGGCAGAGTTGGGCCATGCCCTAGGTCTGATTGCTGGAGCCACCTGGCCTGTGTGGCCCTGTGCCAGCCATAGGCCCAATTCCCACTTCTGGAGCCAAGAGGGTCTCAGCCTGACCAGCCGTGCCCAGCTTCTGGGAGAACAGTCGCAATCTTGGTGTCCAGTTCCTTCCTTCAGGTTGGAGGCCAGGCCTGGGCTGGGGGAGCCTCAGAGCCTTGCCCCTCCCCACCCCTCTCTCTCTCTGTCTCTGTTTCTGTCTGTCTCTGTCTGTGTCTCTATCTATCTCTCTCTACGTTTTGGAATCAACCACGCAGGTTTAGATGCCCTTTGACACTGTGTCCTTGCACGGTGGGGGGCCTGCCTCACTGTCCCCATGAGAGGACAGAGGGCACATCTCAGCCTCTTGAGCTCAGAGATGTCAGAAGCCCTGCTGTGGGTGCTCCCTCGGGGGTGCTGCGTGTGGACACCGGCGTGGTGTCCCTCAGCTTTCCTCCAGACCAGCAGGTCCTGGGAGGGAAGCTGAGGACTGTGTTTCCCAGCAAGGATGGACAACAGTAGGGCCTCTTGCCGCGGGTGGCCATGTAGAATAACCCTTGTTTGTAAGTAAAACACAGGCAGGAGGACAAGCCATCGACCCAGGTTCTGGTTGGGCTGAGGTCGTCATGGGTGTGGTCTAGCCCAGGGACCCACGTGCACTCTTTGGGTGCTTGGGATGCTCCTTGCTGGTGTTCATGGGAATTGTGTTCCCTGTAGGCTTCCATAGTCATGTGACCTCTGCCCTTTCCACCCCCCTCCCGCAGGCCAGCCCTGGGCCCCTGCAAGCACTTCCTCTGGGGTGCAGTGCTGGCTTATCGGGAGGCTGCAAAAGTGTCTATTTCTGGCCTGGGAGGAATAGTGTGGTCCAGCAGGGTGGAGCTGGAATTGGGCTGAGGAACTGAGAAGTGGCCAGCTGGGGGGTGAGGGGTGATGTGTGCAGGGTCTTGGGGGACACTGTGTATCGGCTGTCACAGCAAAGCAGTTTCCGGACGGTGACCAGAAGCATGGAGCAGGCTAGGGATGGGCTTTCTTCTTTGTTTCTTGCCTTCCTGTCTAGTCAGGACAAAGATGCTGGATGTCGATGCCTGCCTGACTCCTCATGCCTCGGCCAGACAGCCCCCATTTCCTCGGCTTACATGAGTACTTCATGATGTGCATGCTCATCATGTGCGTGGGGCCGTGACCACTTCCATAGGGAGATGCTGGCTGGGACCTCCACACGAGGGTCTTGGCATCAACCCTTGTTTGTATCTACTTGTTTCTAAACTTCTAGCTTATTTTTTTTTTCTTTGAAAGATCTAAACTTCACTTGTTATGGGTGGCATACTTCTCTCTGTCTGCTCTTTTTCAGTACTTGGGATTGCACCCAGGGCCTTTGGACGAAGCTATATTCTTAGCCGTCTTTATTTTAAGACAGTGTCTTGCTAAGTGTAAGTTGCCAGGGCCAGGCTTGAACTTGTGACTCTCCTGCCTCAGCCTCCTAGAATGCTGGCATTAGAGGCACGTGCCTCTGGGTCTGGCTCCCTCTTGTTTCTTTTCTCTCTGTATAAGAAAGATAGCTGGGGGATATCCCTTGGGGATAGCTGAGGCTCTGCCTTAAGGTGCCAGCTTCTAGGTCAGCTTTGACAATATATTTTATATTGTGAGTGGTACTGATTTTTTTTTTTTTTTTTGCCAAAGACATAAAATCATTCGTAAAAATATATCTATTATAGTGAAAAAGGTGAGTTAAATAATAGGTAGTGATAGCACAGTACAACTGCAGCAAACTAAAAAGTTGAGGATAATGCAATTTGAGTGATAATGTCAGAGTGTGCACAGACCCAAGAAGCCAGGAAAACGAAAAGCAAGAAACTGGGCAGCTCCCTTGGGGCCCGAGGGGCGGGGTCAGAAATAATCCTCGGTAACTCTGATCTATAGTTCTGGCTGAAAGTAAAGCAAATTGAAGTTTTAGTCAAGTACAGTTTTTCTTTCTTTGTGCTCCCCGTGCTGCTTTTTAAATAATGTTATTTTAAAATGGACTTGGTATTACAAAGTTCATGTTTTTGTTTTGAGATAGGCTCTCACTATGTAGTCCAGGCTGGCCTCGAACTCATGATGATCCTCCTGCCTCAGCCTCCTGAGTGCTGGGACGACAGGCATGCACCACCACGCTCAGCCTTTAACTTAATTTTGTCTAGCAGGAAACTTGATTTTGCACCTTGAGATGCTAGGTGTGTGATTTTTTTTCCCCCAGCACATTGGAACACATCACATTGAGACCAGGACAAGGGGTGGGCGCCGTGGAGTCATTGGTCCTCTGCGCTCCAGGTGGGGGTGAACAGTGGCACTGCCGTGGTGAGCATGGGGCTATTTGATGGTCTGTGCTGGGGCGTCAGCAGCGGGTATGGAAGGCTCCTCAATTCCACCTCCTGACTGGAAACGGGAGACTTCTGAAGGGCACAGTCCTGAGCCGTCTGAACGGCTCTCTTAGGACAGTGCCCTGGCTCTAGGTGCCCACACCGCTGCTGGCCCTGCCGGACACAGCTACCCCCAAAAAGCTGTCTCTGAATATGTTTTCAGGAACAAATTCAATTCTGCTAAGGAGCAACACTGGGTTTTGTTCGTGTGTGTGTGTGTGTGTGTGTGTGTGTGTGTGTGGGTGTGGAGGCAGTCTTATGAAGATGTTAAGCTGTCTGGGCTGGGCTGACACTTGAAATCCTCCTGCCTCAGCCTCCCAAAGTGCTGGCATTAGAGGCATGCTCCCACACCAAAACAGAATATCATATCCATACACAGATACAGCTACGTCCAACAGCTTAAGAGCGGAAACCAGAAGATTCCCAGCATTTGGACAGCAGGCGTCGCTGGTAGGAAGATGGCCTCAGGGCTCTGCTGAACTGGCTACAACTTCTGCCAAGGGCACGCAGTCATTAGAACCACTGGCTTCATTTTCAAAGCAGGCTACGTTGTCAAGCCCTTTGTGTGGCGAGGCTCTGCAGCAGGGCTTCCTGCTCTGAGGAGTGAGATACTGTAGCCACAGAGGGGTGTCTGCACGCCCAGCCCCTCCCAGCATCGTGCAGGACCCTACACCTAGCTACCCACGGCGTCTGGCACTGGCCACCCACCTCTTGCTGCCTGCCCATCACCTCTGAGCTCATCCTCATGCTCTGGGGCTGGGCACTTCCATGACGTCTCTTCCACAACAAGGGCCCCCTGGCTGGCTGTGCCCAACCCCCAGCTTGGTCCAGCATTCCCTCACCCAACCATGGGCATCTCCACAGCCCAACACCGATTCAGTGGGATCATCTCCCCAAAGCCTGCTGATCTGTCCTTGGGAAGCCCGGGATGCATTTGAGGGGGACCCTGCTCTCCTGGCAAACTCAGCCACCCAGTTCCCACGTGGGACAGCCACAGTGCTAGGGAGAGTGCAGGACATGCAGGTGATGCTGATAGAAAGCTCCTGGGAGGCTGGGGTCTGTGGGGACAGCAGCACGTAGATGTGTGTCCTCTGCCTCTGGGCACAGGATGGGCACGGGCTCTACCGGGGCTCCTCCCCAGCACGGGCAAAGGCTTCTCACTGGCCAGCATCTGGGCTCAGTTTAAGAATGTGCCTCCCTTGGGACACCTACAGCAGATCTGAGATTGGTCTGGACAGTGTATTTTTGGATAAAAGTTTTTATAAGTGACAGTGGATGGATATTTGGCTGGTGAGATTGAATAGTGTTGGGCGTCTGTATATAATATTTGTGTGCACACGTGCACAGATGTGCATGTGATGTAACTACACACCTGTGCATGTGATGTGACTGAAAAATACAATGAATTTAGAAATTGTTACAGTAAAAGATGCATCCCATTGTCATTGCCGCTTTCTGAAGCAGCTCTGGAGCCCTCGTTCCTGAGTGTCTGTCTTTGTAGTGTCGTGGCTGGCTGCTGCATGTCCTGAACTGATTAAGGATGTTTCCCTTTCACTGTCCAATGGAGTCGGAAGTTGCACAGTGCCAGAGCCGGAAGTAGGGTGACTAGAGCCTGGTGAGGCTCTTCCAAGCCTCCTCTCTGTCGGGGACGCTCAGCAGCAGCACTCAGTGTGCTTTTCAACAGGCCTCATAAAGACACTCGCAGAAGAGGACTTTCAGGACTGCCTCTGAGAGTGGCAGGAGCAATGGGACAAGCACATCTGAGTGAGGAGCAGGAAAGGTATGGAGCGGGTTGTTGACAGTGTGTTGTTTACTATAATGAGTTTAAAAATTTAAACCACTGCATAGCAATTAGGCAAGAGAAAGAAATAAAAGGAATAAAGATTGGAAAAGAAGAAGTTAAATTGTCATTATTTGCTGATGACATGATACTCTATCTAGAGGATACTAAAAACTCAATTAAAAAACTGCTGGACCTAATCACCAATTTTAGCCGTGTAGCTGGTTACAAGGCCAACGTTCAAAAATCAATAGACTTTGGGGCCGGGGAGTTAGCTCAGTGGTTCCGGCGCCTGTCTTGCAAGCGCAAGGACCGGGTTCGATTCCCCGGTAACCACATAACAATACTGGGTGTGGAGACCCACATCCAGCAGCAACCAGTACCACATACCACAGTGCCGGGCGTGGTGGCTCACGCCTGTAATCCCAGCACTCGGGAGGCAGAGGCAGGAGGATTGTGATGTGAGTTTGAGGCTGAGCTCAGGGCCAGCCTGAATCACAAAGCGAGACCCTGTCTCAAAAAACCTAAAAAAAAAAAAAAAAAAAAAAAAAAAAATCAATAGACTTTGTATACACAAACAGTAGACCCACTGAGATAGAAATTGGAGTCAGTCCCTTTCACAATAGCACCCAAAAAAAATAAAATACCTAGGAAACAATCTAACAAAGGAGGTGAAAGACCTCTACTCTGAAAACTATAGCACTCTGAAAAAGGAGATAGAAGATGATTTCAAAAAATGGAAAGACATACCTTGCTCCTGGGTAGGAAGAACCAATATTGTCAAAATGGCTATACTCCCAAAACTACTCTACACATTCAATGCAATCCCGATTGAAATCCCAACAGCATATTTCACAGATCTAGAGAAAAAAACAAACTTTCATCTGGAACCACAAAAGACCTAGAATAGCCAAAGCA
>PVIR01027747.1:0-22618 GCA_004026965.1 Petromus typicus | reverse complement strand
CGGTAACCACATAACAATACTGGGTGTGGAGACCCACACCCAGCAGCAACCAGTACCACATACCACAGTGCCGGGCGTGGTGGCTCACGCCTGTCATCCCAGCACTCGGGAGGCAGAGCCAGGAGGATTGTGATGTGAGTTGGAGGCTGAGCTCAGGGCCAGCCTGAACCACAAAGCGAGACCCTGTCTCAAAAAACCTAAAAAAAAAAAAAAGTATGTCTGAGGGAAGCTCAAATCTTCAAATGTTAAGAATTAAAGTCAAAATGGAATATTCTCACACTGCCAAAAAAGCACTGAAAAGGCTGCTCCCCATTTCCAAAATCTCTATCTAAGGCATGTTTTTCTGCAATGATAGCAATCAAAACAAGACAGAATAGGCTAGACATAACACACTTTAGTTGCCACTGCCTGCTATCACCCTAAGATGAACGACCATCTAGTTCCAGAAAACAATGTCAAGGCTCACACTAATCTGCATTATGATAAACTGTATAGTTATTTCATTACATATTACAATGTAATGATAGAACAAAATAAACTACTTAACAAATCCAATGCCTCCCCTCTAGGGGGAAACAGTTCCTGGTATAAAAAAGATTGAAAATCACTGTTATGGGTTCCTCTGATGTCTAATCTCAAAATTATCCCACATTTTAACAGCGTACAAACCACGCAGCCTCATATCTTTGACGCCTTTCCCAAGATTACTTAACACAGGTCGAATCCTACATGGTTCCCCATAAAAAATATTCATCCTTGTTTATAATAAGCTCATCTTTACTGTAGATATGTTCCTGGAGGAAAATACAAAAAGTTGGGACCACAGACTTGTGTATGGGGTGGGATTAGGAATAAAATAATAAAATTACATAAGAATACCCAAAACGATAGAACAAATAATAATCTACATTTTTAAAAAATGTTTTTATATATAAAGCTATTCTATTTTGGATTCTCACAAATTCAAGATTCTCTGTGTTCATCAGCACTGCTGAAGTTGACTACATAAAAAAAGGTTCTCATTTGCTTTTAGTTTTCCATCAATCTGAACAAAATCAGAATGTAAGTATAAAAAACAAAGTAAACCAAAAATATAATACCCAGAAACATAAAATTCTCTAACCACATTATCTTTAAGATAATTAGCCTCTTGAAGGGTTTAAACACAATAATAGGTGGTAAAATCTAAACCATTGGTGTGATTTAATATTTAAACTGTAAACTAGTCTTTCATTAATGTCAACATGAATCTTGCTCTAAGCACCCTTACCTCCAGGGTCTTTATCTGGATTGTACTCTAAAGCATTACTACAGATGAGGTCAATATCTTGCAGGAAATCTTTAGCAGTCAGGTAATTATGTTTATCAATTTTCGTTATTACTGTTGATAAATCCATTGGTTCTTTGATTACTTCAAGATAATCTGAAACCTAAAACAAATAAAATATTTTAATGGAATGGATTTCCAGCTTTTCAAATAAATTTAGTTAACTCACAAGAAAATTAAAACATAATTGTTTAAAAATTAAATCTAGATTTTTAAGAATCATAAAAAAAAGTATAGTGCTATTGATGCTACTAAAGTTACTATCTGACATACTTCCCATGAAAAGCTTCAGTTTCCAAGTCATATCTAAAATCAACTCTGAAATGTTGCTCA
The DNA here is from genome assembly GCA_004026965.1 of Petromus typicus. Classification (NCBI taxonomy): domain Eukaryota; kingdom Metazoa; phylum Chordata; class Mammalia; order Rodentia; family Petromuridae; genus Petromus; species Petromus typicus. The sequence goes on along the minus strand of PVIR01027747.1, from coordinate 20,958 downwards.
TCTTGAAAATGGAAACCAACTGTCAGATTTTTTTTTTTTTTAAATCCTTTGGCTTATCTGAGAATGCATGAATAAAAGGACTCAATAAACATCATTAAATATTATCTCAAGAAAAGAAACAGAAAAAAAAAAACAAGGAAAAATGAAAAGCACAGACTTTTCATGACACTAGAGAAGCTCTGGTCAATTTTTAAAACTTTCAATACAATTTTCTTTTTTATTTTTATAGGATGGGTGATTTCATGGAAAGTATTTTTCACTCCTTTGGAGTCATTGCAATCATTTTAAGCCAATACAAACAAGGAGACATTAAGTCACGATGTGCAAAATAAATTTTTCTTCTGTCACTTGACCAGTAAGAAAGGAACCTGTATCTATTGCATCCGCAATGCAAATCTCAAATCAAGTAACAAGGTTTGATATAAAAGTGGGCTTAGCAAAAATTTCTAAAATTTATCATAGACCTATGACTAGTAGCATGGTAAATTCTGCTCTCTACAAGTGAAGGTTTGTCTTCTCATATCAATGCCTGGACCTTTAAGCTTACACAGCAACACACATGTATATATGGAATTTGTATATGTGGGTCTTTCTTTTATTGTTTTTGGTTTTTGTCTGTTTTTTGGAACAGAGTCTCACTATATAGCTCCACTAGCCTTGAACTTGTAATCCTCCTGCCACAGTCTCTCAGGTGCTAGGATTACAAGCATATACCACTACACACGTCTTTTTTTGTGAAACTTTAAGATTACACATTCAAAAAAAAACCAGAAATAACAATAAGTGCATTTATTTATTTTTAGCCTTTGGAGCTGAAAAAGCCAGTCAATCTCTCTAGTGGGACAGCAATGAAGTTATATCACAACGAGCAACAGTTCAAGTTATTAGTCCAATTCTGGGTTCTGCCATGCCTGTGCACAAGCCAAAACTTTTTTTTAATACATATGCTTAATTTTAAATTTTAAAGTTTGTTTACCCTGAAGTCTGCTTTGAAATTTGATAGTTTTTAGATACTTCAAATTCACTATTTCAGTATGAACTTCAATGTTTTGGGATATCTAAGTGTTATCTTGTTTTCCCCTTTCCACCTTTCACAGTTACTTCTGTTTTCAGTTTTCAGAGCAGACAAAAACCAGCAGCAGAATAAACTGAAGAACAAAGGAGAAAGCAAGAGAAACAAAGCCCTTAAATAAAACTGCTGTCTGACCAATCTACTATTTTCTGTTGCTGCACTATGGCTTGTTCACAAAATTTTAATTACAAATAGACAACAGTGGAAGTCTGATGATCTTTTCTGGTTAAAAAGAAAAGGCTCTCTTAATCAAAAGCAAATCTGATGGCCTGGAATTTAGCTCAGTGGTTGTGGTGCTTGCCTTGCAAGTACAAGGTCTCGCATTTAATCTCCAGTACCCCCCAAAAAAATCTGGTTGATTTCCAGCTCAGGAGGTTGTTCAATCCTTTCAGAAGAGCCAGCATCTATATATACTAAATGGAGGAGCTTGTTTATTTATTTAAAGCAGTCCTGAAAATTGGCCAACAGTTTGTTTTTTGTGGAGTTTTTTTTTGGTACCAGGAATCAAAATCAGGAACTCCGCGCTTACCATGTAGGCATGGTGCTGCTTAGCTATATCACCAGCTCAGCTAATAGTTTTACTATGAAGAAACAATGCTCCAGAAATATAATGTAATGCTTATGAATTTAAAATGCAAATTAGTCATGTACCATTATTCCAAAGGGAAAAGATGTAAGGTAGCTATGATATAAAGAAAATGAATTTGAATGTAAAAAACAGAAAACTTCCCACAGGCTTGATAGTGCAAGCCCACAAGCCCACCTTCAGGACAGTCATGAGTTTAAAGCCACGTTCACCTGCACAGTAAGGTTAGGGCCACACAGCAAGACTAACTCTCAAAAGCCACAGCAAAAACCCCCTTATATGTCAGCTACGTTGCTTGCCAACAAATCTGAGTTTCCTCAGTTACAAAATGCGAATAATAGTAACACTGCAAGGTTTTGAAAGAAACAAGTAGATTAAACGGTATATTATAAATAAATATTCAAATAAAATATTAAGTAATTCCTTAATTAAAAAAAAAAAAAACAGGAAAACATTATTCTCAGATTTGCCAGGTGGAAAATGTGTAATGCTAATTCAATCTTCCCAGTCACAAATGAGATAATGGTTCCAAAGGAATATGTTCAGGTCCAAAAGCACAGATTTCACAATTAGGATGCAACATTAAACATTAAATAATTTTGTAACTCAAATTTTTAAAAAAATGAAAAAATCAAAACTAAAAACACCAAAGCTGTTCAAACATGGAGTCTGAACTATACGAAGAAGGTCAGTATAAGATGACATTGTGCTCATCCACATACTATATTATCCCAGGATAAAACATCAACAAGACAACCCCCAAAATTTAAATTGATTGTATTACAGTAGATTCCAAATGGAAAATCCCTCTCTCACTATCACAGATCATGCTCTCACAAGCACACAAAACAATACACATAAAAAGTGAGAGATTTCCCACTGGAAGCAGAGAAAATTTAAGAAAAAAGACCAGTTTTAGGTGCAACAGATATGTATAGTATCAAACAGGCATTTCTAAGTATTAAAGACTACGTTCCCATCTCTTGACCACCTCTTTCAAGGAAGTATACATAATCTGGGAAATGCCAGGATCCATTGATATTGTAATTGGTGATTATCAATATGCTTTCTGAGAGCAGGATTTATCCTGGAATAAAAATAGTCTAGTATGAACATTTCACTTAAGTTACTTTGAATTAACTCTTCTTAAACTGAAGAGTATGAAATCACAAAGATCAATAATAAAGAGGACATATACAAATTGATCACTAATTTCATCCAATAGTCACCAGATGTTTACTGATGACATTGGCAGTTATCACATGGATTAAAATTTTCCAGGCTAGGGGTAATATTCATCCATGCCTTTGCTTTTTTTCCTTCCAAAAAAAGATGTCAATATTTTTTTTTCTTTTAGCCAGTTCAACTTCACTGTTTGCACACTACTGAAACAAGACCTCTTCAATATCCACCGGTTTGCTGAAGATGTTAAAGCGTTTATCTGTGGCCAGCCTCTTGGTTACATCCCTGAGAAACAACCGCAACTCTCTTAAAGTATTTTCCTCCTGGTCTTCCATCCGATTTTTTTCTGATTCTGATAATTGACGAGGTGGAGAAGGTAATGCAAGAGGAAGCACTTCCATAGCACAAAGAGCTAAAGAAAAGAAAGGGAAATGTTAAGATTACAACATGGGGCCAGGGATGTAGCTCAGTGGCACTGTACCTGCCTCCCAAGTTCAAGATCCTGAGTTTGATACCCAGTATTTATATATTTTAAAAAAAAAAAAAAAAGAGTCCAACAGCATGGTCCAGCCCTCAGTGCTATCCTGGCATTCTCTCTAATGTTCTACAAAGAAAATATATATATGACCCACGCAAGCCCAGCAAGTGAGAACTCAAACAGAGACAAAAGGCAAACTGAGGAGTAGCTTCTCTTTACAGAATGCCCTGGTAGGTCACGCCTCTTTCATGATTAATGATCATTTATCTGAGGCAACATTTATACATAACTGAAGAGAAATATTTCTAAATAAATACCTTAAAGTACTACATACTAATTTTCTTAAAAACCTTTCACTTTCTCTCCTTCTTTCCTCTCAATGCTAGGGATCTAACCTAGGGCCCCGTATATGTTAGCCAAGTCTTTACCACTGAGCAAGACCTCTCACCTCAGAATTCTGATCTTAGACTTCTTTTCTGCCCTTATATTCCAAAAACTACACTGTAGGAAAGCAAAAAAAAAAAAGTAAGAACCAAAAAGATGGTCCTAAACAGATTCAGTAGTACAGTGCTACCTGGCAAGAGTGAGGCTCTGAGTTCAATTCCCAGTACCAAAAAAAAAGCTTAAAAGTATTATATACACTACCTATTATACTTCAGATCAGAATTCTGAGATTAACATGCTAAATATTTTCACTGATTTCAAAATTGCCCCTAAGAAATAAAAGTCAACAAAAGTAAATAAAAAAGAAAAAGAATTATATTAGTTATAAAATTGAGATCTATAGGGCTTAAAAATATATATATAAGTATTTTAAAATAAGGCAAATTACTTTTGTAATGAAATATGTGAAATACTATACTGAATTGAGATTCAGAGGAAGCCACAACTGCCTCTGGAGGTATGACTACTGAATTCCCATAATATTTCTGGAATAAAATCCTGCTACCTAGCAATTTTGATGATTTTTTTTTCCCCCCTGGATACAGTGTCTCCTTTTGTAGTTTAGGCTGGCTCTAACCTCATTACATAACCCACGCCAGCCTTGGACTTATAGCAATCCTCCTGCCTCTGCCTCCCTGAGTACTGGAATTACAGGCATGAACCACCACACCCTGCATTGTGGTATGTGGCACTGGGGATCAAACTTGGAACCTCAGGCTTACCAGGCAGATAGCAGAAACACTGAGCTAAATCCCTGGCCCCATGTATTCATCTTTTATGTACAGAGAAAATCTGGCAGGGACTCACTGAAGCCAATATTATCAAAATGTTGAAAAATAAAACCAACAACAAAAGCAAATAGAAAATTACAGAAAAGAAAGAACTTGGGTCCAGGTATGGTGGCTCAAGTCTGTAATCCCAGCACTTTGAAGGCAGAGGCAAGAAGACTGCTGTGAGTTTAAGGCTAACCTGGGCTACACAGTGAGTTCAGGGCCAGCCTGAACCATAAAGCGAGACTCTATCTCAAAAAACTTTTTTAAAAATTGAGATTTTTCTAGAAGCTGAAAGAGTAAGCAAACAAATCTCATCTTTTGTTTCAATTTTATACTGGGACTGAACTTGGGGCCTTCACAATGGGCCACATCCCCAGTCCTTTCAAACATTTTTAAATTTTGAGACGGCCTCTCATCAAGTTGCTCAGGATGGGCTTGAACTTGGGATGTTCTTGGCTCAGCCTCTCAAGAATGTTGGGATTATATCTGTGTGCCACCATTCCTGGCCAAAGATCTTAACTTTCATGCCTGGGGGTGGGGCAGTACCCCAGGATCAGGGATTTAGCTCAAGAGGTGACACATCTACCTTGGAAGCACAAGGGCCCAAGCACAATACTGCAGTACCAAGAATCGAACTCAGGACCTTGTGCTTACCAGGTATATGTCCAGCACCAGTGAGCTAAATCCCTACCCCCTTTTATTCATTATTATTAATTAAGATGGAAAAAGAAGGCCAGTGATGTAGCTCAGTGACAGCATACCTGCCTGGCAAGCACAAGGTCTTGATTCCATCCCCAGTACCAGGGGGTTTGGGGGATGTGGGGGGGAGGACTGGAAAAAGAAACACTATTTTGAATGACTTAAGATATAAAATGTAACCCTTAAACATGTTGGGGAAATGAAATCCTCAGCTCATCGTAAAGCTAAGTCCAAATCCAAGAAAAATCACACTTTAGACAAATCTATGACAGAATCTCAAATGCTTATAATGAGTGCTAAATATCTGAAACATGACTAAATAAACCAAAAATACCCCACATATTCTAACCAGCTTCAGCCCATCAAATCGATCCTGGTCCATGAAGTAATTTGTATGACACCTTATATCCACAGCCTGCCCTAAATCCGGCTTACTTATATGACTAAAACAGACCATGACTGAAGGTCTTTTACTTCTGGCTTTTAAATTTTTACTTTTTTAGGTTTTGGTTTGGTTTGGTTGGGTTGGGTTGGGTTTGAGACAAGATCTAACTTTGTAGTTCAGGCTGGACCTGAACTCACTGTCTAGTGCAGGGCAGTCTTGAACTCACAGCAGTCCTTCTGCCTCTGCCTCCTGAGTGCTAGGACTACAGGCCTGCACCACCACACCCAGCCCTGCTCTGGCTTTTTGAGCTGCAGAATTTAAAATCTACCATTGAATCTGAACTGGAAAGATGAGGGAAAAGCCTAATTAATAAAGCTTAGGGGTGGGGCTTGAAGAAAAAAATAACTGATGGGTTGGAGGGCAGGGAGAGAAAAGAACAAAATTTAAAAATAAATCTTTAATGAATAAAACGGTCACTTCTGAATCTAACCATCTAAATAGTATTCGATAAACTGTATTCATTTCCATTAAAAAAACGTTAAAAAAAACACCAGTGTCCGTATTTTCCCAACAGCCTTAGAAACTTACCAGTATGTTTCCTTCGAGGTGGTGCCATTGATGCCTGATTGAGAATGAGTTCTTGAAAAAATTTTCTTCTGTCTTCTTCAATAGGTCTTTGAATATATAAGACCTCTTCATACTGTATTCTAAAGATACACTTAACCTATACATACACACACACATACACACACACAAAGACATTGAGTATATGGATAATTAAAAGCATACATAGTAATACATCAAGATATAATTCTTCAAATTTTTGTATCATTTTCAATATTCATAGCACATTTACATAAGATTAGGGTTAAACTAGTCCTAAAATATGCTGGTGGGAACTTTGACCTCATACATTGAATGAATGAATATCCACTGGCTAAAAGTCATTAATAAAGGAGATACGACACTACATTTGGAAGAGTCACCAGATAATAGCAAAAGGGTAACTGTAATGATCAGATGGCAGCAATCTCAAAGAGCTGAAAACTAACTGTCTAGAGGACCTTGCTGATATTTCTTATCCATGGATTTCGTTGTATTTTCTACTTACTTCCCTTTCTCACTCTTTCTCCACCAAGTTTATTTCCCCTTAGGAAACCTGGTTCCATTTCAAAGAGACTAGATCATATTTCATGACACCAAAATTTCAAATCAAAGATAATCCAGTCATTCCTGAATCACAGAGCTCATTCTATCTAGTGATCGTCTACCTCTCTCTATTTGCCTGCTCCATAAAGACTTTGGCCTCAGATCTCCCCACCCAAGATATGCTATTGAGTACTCTTATACCACGTAATTTTATAAACATTATGTCTTTCAATGTTTATAACAATTGTGTAATATTTTCTCACTTTACAAATTATGAAATTTGGGGCTTGAAAGGTTTTGATTTTGCTTAGGGTTCAAAAGAAATAATGAAGACTGGATTACATAAACTTTAAAAGGCCCATTCTAGAATCATAACTTTCAGAAAAGAAACAAAAGTAGATATCAGAATTCAAAAACTGGTAAGGAATTATATAGTCTAACCCCAAGTTAAATCATTTAATTAAGAGTTTATAGGATGGCAGCTCATAGCCTTCTAATGGACTGACTGCCTTCATGCACATTCCCTCCAACACGGGAGTCTATGCTCTGCTGGCTCTTCTTTGAAAGTTCTAGAAGCAAATTTACTAGAAAAGCCTAATGAGAAATATTAGAAGGTGTGCTTAAGTATATCTGGGAAAATCCAGGAAAGATACACCCAGAAAAAATCAATTCAAATGGAGTGTTAAGAAAGCCAAACATCATTCCAGACACTACAACTACTAAACCACAGAAAATATATGTGTACCCTGCTGTCAAAGACCTTAAGAGTCTCACAGCCAGGCATGGAGATGTCTGCCCTTAATCCCAGCACTTCAGAGACTGAGGCGGGAGGACCACTATTAGTCTAAGTTCTGGGCTGTACAGTGTATTCATGACCAGCTGATACTATACAGAGAGACATGCTATGAGACAAGACAGACACTGCAAAGGGTACAGGTCAAAAGATGTATTAGATACAACTTACAATGAGTGGATGTTTAAAAATAAACAGAATTTAACATCCTAGAAGAAGATTTTATCCAAAAGTGACAAAACATTTAGCTAACAGTTTTAAGTATTCTTCCTCCTGATAATGTCCTATACTGTGTTGAATTTTGTAAATGTCAAACTATATCAAGAGTAAGCCTACAACAACCAACTGATATTCCTGCCAGCTTGTTACCAATCGGCAGGAACCCATCACTTTATAAGTGGGCCACATTCTCTTTCTGTAAATTCACTCCTAAATTTTCTTCTAACACTTACAGTCCCAAACCTGATGCGACCATAAGGCATGGCTCTTACAATGCCCAAAACAAACCATGCTCTCTTTCGCACTGGTAGCTGCTATCCGCTCTTCCTAAAGCTTTCATAGAGCTCAAGTTGTTTTTTTTTTTTTAACGACTCTTTTCCGGATTTCCCAGATTTACTGAAACATACCTTCCAATATTTCTCGTTAAGATTTCTGTTCTTAGCACAATGATTTTTACTAAGTACATATCGTTGTACAACCATCATACACAAAATGTTTTAAAACATTTTAATTATCCTCAAGAAGACTCCTCATGCCTATCAAAGGTCAATCCCACTCACACTCATATCCTAACCAAAATCACCACCAATTTACTGTCCATCTCTAGAGATTACAGACTCTAGGAGCTTCGCATAACATGATGGCAGTGTGTGCTCTCTCCCACCTAAGATTTTCAAGTTCATTCATGCTGTGCTATGTATCAGTGTTTCGTTCCACTGTATATACATATTGTGTTACATTTAGCGACTATTAAGTTACTAGAAAAATCTACATACAAAAGCCTTTGTATGAATATGTGTTTTCATTAATCTTATGCAGACACCTAGAAGTGAAACTGCTAAGTTATTGCATACATTTGTATTTTACTTTACAAAGTAGCTACATCATTACACAATCCCACCACAGAACATAAACTCTAATTCCTCTGTCAACAGTTGATACTGTCTTCTTGATTATAGTGATGTTAGGGAGTTATAGGTTGCAGTAGTAGCTAACTGATACTGAGCCTGTAATCTCATGCTTATTATTTTCATATTCTTGAGGAAACCTCATGTATTAGTAGTCGTACAATATTTGTTTTTGTAGGTGGCTTATTTCACAAGACATAACGTCAAAAAACTCATAATGTCTTCAAGGTTCATCTGTTTTGTAGCATGCATCCAAATTTCTGCCTTTTGATTTGTTCCACTGTATGTACCTGCCATATTTTGCAACTTCATTATCTGTCAATGGACATTAGGCTTATTTGTACTTTGGCTACTATGAATGATGCTATTATGAACATGAGTGTACAAACACCTTTTCAAGTCCTTAGATCCATACTTCTTTTGGGTATACTCAGAAGATGAATTGCTGGATCATCTGCAGTTTTCTAACTAAGTATTTAAAGAACTACCGTATCATTTTCCACAACAACCATGAAAGTTTAAATTTTCACTGAAAATGCACAAGGGTTATAGTTTTCCCATATCACCATCAATAGAGAAATATAGGACATTGCAAGTACATGACATTTGGAAGCAGACAAACCAGACTTGAAATCTTTGCTCTGCCACAGTAGCAGTGAGAACTTACACAAGCTATTTACTGTATTACACTTAACCCCACTAATTTGGTGTACTGATTTCCAAATGTTTTTATTCAAATAACTCATCAGAGTAAAAAGTTAGAAAGTATTCCCTCCAGAGTATACAAACTTATTTAAATATAGTCTTCTACTAATATATTACAAAATACGTGCAAAAATAAAATATTTGTGGCAGTATAAAAAATATATATGAATACAAGTTCTAATGTTTTTTCTAGGATCCCAATGTATTACTTGAATATGAACTTACTTTGGAAACTACTGAACTAGAAGAGAGAAAGAAAAGAAGTGGACAAAAAACACTTACAAGAGAAGCAAAGAAGCTCTGACAGGTGAGACTGTCATTTTTGTCCCACCTACAAAACACTAGTTCAACAAGAACTAATTATTTTGGGGTTTTCTTCTATTTTAAAAACCTTTTATTTTATCTTGAATAATGAGTTCATTTTCTGATTAGAGTAATAGTGTTATAACAGAAGGCTGACAAAATGAGACAATATCTGGGTATGGTGATGCACACTTGTAATCCCAGTACCTGGGAGGCAGAGGTAGGAGAATCACTGCATGTTTGACACCAGCCTGAGCTACAGAGTGAGTTCAAGGACACTCTGTACTACACAGTGAGACCTTGTACCAAATAGCCCAAAAGAAAACCTCCAACCCAACAAACAAAAACTGCTCAATATATTATATGATTAGTAGTGTAAGAAAATGTCTAAAATTTTCACATCACAGTTATGAATAGCCCTAGTATCTACTTGATTAATATGGGCCAAAAATACAAAACAAAAAGGATCTGATACTAATAAATATCTTTTATTTTAGATTCTAATTAAGGGCCTAAGTAAACAATGAAAAGGCTTACTAGTAAATAGCCTCTTTGAATCTGTAAAAAGTTATGACAACAAAATAGTAACACTGAAATTACATGCCATGTAATGTTAACTTAAAAATATTAACACAACTATGAAATTATATATACATGTAAACAACAAGAACAAGAAAAATAAGAATTGCTGTAACAAGACAACAGGTTTATAAAGCTTTTATTTATAAAATTTTCAAACAATAAAAGAGGAGAAATTTAAGAGAATTATGTATTCCCAACTGGAAGCTTTAATTTCCCAAATACTCTTTTCCTTTTTATAAAATTATAAGGAAACTAATAGAGAGGATCTAACTTGTAAAAGTTGTTCCTATATTATATGTAGGTTCAGTCCATTCTTCTAAATCAACTTCAACTACAGCCCTACTATATAACACAAATAACAAACATTTTATAGTTTTATAGTTTTCAAAATAAGTTTGCATATATTTCCTCACAGCAACCACCTTGTCTATTAGTCACACTTTAAAGACAAGGAAATAGGTTATTTTAGGTTCAAATATTTACTGAACATCAAAAGACTAACAAGTAAAAGGGTTTTCCTGACTCACACTGCATTCTACATTCTGATAAATTTTACTACCCTCTCTGATAAAAAAATATTTTGATTAATGGCCTTTGTATACTATTGAGTTTTCAAAAATACACTTAATATACTTTTTTTAATAGAGCAGTAAATTCTCAAAATTTTATTTTAGCATGTAGGTAATGAAAGCTGAAACCTAAAAGAATTCACTAAATATCTTAGCAAAAAAAAATCCTACATAATCCAGACTTAGATTATAATTTTAAAATATGTAAATCTTTTTTTTTTTTTTTAAGGTTTTTTTAAGACAGGGTCTCACTTTGTAGTTCAGGCTGACCCTGAGCTCAGCCTCAAACTCACATCATAGCAATCCTCCTGCCTCTGCTTCCTGAGTGCTGGGATTACAGGCATGAGCCACCACACCCGGCGCTGTGGTACTTGGTACTGGTTGCTGCTGGGCGTGAGTCTCCACACCCCATATGTTATGTGGTTACTGGGGATCGAACCCGGCCCTTGCGCTTGCAAGACAGGCGCCGGAACCACTGAGCTAACTCCCCAGCCCAAAACATGTAAATCTTTTATATGAACATCACTCCTACATTAGCTCCTAGGTAAAGCATTTCTAAGCATTTCCAAAGGAGATTGAAGATCTACAAAGCTCAGTGTATTAAAACAGTATTTTAATTCATTCACGAGTTGCTATAACATTTTTTCTCAAACAAGTATGACTTCACCTTTGAACCAAAAAGCCAAATCTCAGGTTCAAATAATATACATACTAGTAATAATACTCAATTTAACAGGCTACCAATGAAAGAGCTGAAAGGTCAAAGCCTGCCCACGGATCTTACAAACAGCAAGAATGAGAAGGATAGGCACGAGCGAGTTGACCATTAAAGAGCTGCTATATAAATCAGTCTATTTTAAGCTTGAACTATCACAGCCTTCACAACAATGAGAAGAATCAATATTATACTACAAAAGAAACTGTAAACTTTACATAACTTGTCTACATCACTTGGCTAATCAATAGTAAAACCATGATATGAAAACTGACAATGCTAATTGTTTATGCCAATTAAGGGACCCATTTTACAAAGTCAACTATTTTAAAACAGTATAAGAAAAAACATTTAACCAACTCTTACCTCTTCAGGCAATTCACTGTACATGGTTTCAGAGGTAGACAATAAAAATATAGGTGAAAATGATGGTATATCTTGTAGCAATGTCAGAAAAGTTGCTCTCACTGTCTCACTGACTGCTTCCCACCAGTCACCAATGTGAGGCATGTAAACGATACTAGGTACTGTTCTTCGAGCTTCACGAAATATCTAAGAAAAGAACCAGCATTTAAAAATTCAAAATCATTATTCTAAAATCTACCCAGTAACTCCTACATATATAAAATATATTATACAGTTACAATATAAATCTTGATTATGTAGGGTTTTTAAAATAAGATACATATAATGTATCTGTTACTTCCAAACTTTCAGTCCCTAAATTTAAGTTTTCAAGAGATGATGCACAAGAGTCAGGAATGCCTATAATTTCACCATTTAGGAACATGAGGCAAGAGATCACCACAAGATCAAGACCAGCTTGAACTGCAGAACAAAACAAAAACATGACACTATGATGCCATAACTCTTGTATGTCAGTTTTATCTTTGTGTCTCACCAAAAAAGTTAATTTTTTGCCATTTAACTATTTCCAGCCTCACGTGGTGGTGCAATCCCAGCACTCAAGTGGCTGAGGTAAGAATATCAATGTGAGTTTGAGACTACCCTAGGCTACACAGTGAGTTCAAGGCAGCCTGAACTACATAGTGAGACTCTATTTCAAAAAACTAGAACAAAAAACAAAGAAAATGTACTCCTATATATATTAATAGCACACAGGTATCAAAGTATCATACATATTATATACAGATAAAGTAAAACACCACTATAAAATATGCTACAAACAAAAAGCTAAAATATATGTCACACATGTTAGATCAGCAAAATTTAAGCAAAGTACAAAACAACAAAGTTGGCAGGCTTAAGCACAATGTCTAAAATCACTCAACGTATGAATCAAATAAATGTTTTAACTACAACATGCCACACTAGCCTGGAGCTTAAAAATTACTGAACCTCTTGTTGAAACACTTGCTCATCCCATTACTTTAATTTGAATCTTTCATGAAATAGTCACAAAATAATCTGACTTCTGTAAAGAGCAATAAATAAATAAGCAAAGAGCACTGTGATACTGCCATTGGCAAAGACTACAGAATGAAGTTTTCCTTAGTTGTTAAGAATCTGATGGGAGGCCCCAGATTTAGCTCAGTGATTCTGGCATCTGCCTGGCAAGCATAAGGTCCCAAGTCTGATCCCAGGCACCATATACCACAATGCCAGGCGTGGTGGTTCACACCTAAAATCCCAGTACTCAGGAGGCAGAAGCAGGAGGATTGCTGTGAGTCTGAGGCTAGCCGGGACTACACAGTTAGTTCCAGGTCATCCTCAACTAAAAACCAAGACTCGGTCTCAAGGAAGGAAAAAAAAGATTTAAAAAGAATCTGAGCCAGTTTCAGTCATGGCTACCTACACACCCCAATAAGGACCATGCTGGCCATGCACCATAAACAGAACTATAGTACTGTATAATTAAGCCTATCAGCAGATTTTAGCATGCTGATGTGCCATCATCTCATTATTTTTAAGAATTTTTAAATGCTAGGCATGGTGACTTACTCCTATAAGCCTAGCACTCGGGAGGCAGAGGCAGGAGGATGGCTGTGAGTTTGAGGCTAGCTTGGGCTACATAGTAAGTTTAGGGCCAGTCTGAACTACAAAGTGGAGACCCTGTGTCAAAAAACATTTTAAAAAAATCATTTTAAGTATAAAAGTAAAACTCTGATCATATTTTATTAATCTGAAAATTCTATTTCTAAAATTGCCTATTTTTCCTTAAACATGCTTCAAGTAGCCTACTTAATATAAAACTTACAAAAATAAAACTAAAAATGGGGATTATTAAAACTATAGAATGAATCAAAAGGATTACATTAATCAGTAAGCTTACCACATCTAAGAATGTATTAAGTAATACTTTATATAGCTTTAAATCTGCTCCATAAAATGAAATGCATAGCCATTCAGGAAGAAATCAAAGAGGCTCAAATAAAAATTTCCACCAAAATTGGAATGTAGATGTTATGATCATTTGTATCAGAAGTCGTGTTTACGGGCCAGGGATTTAGCTCAGTGGTTCCGGCGCCTGTCTTACAAGCGCAAGGGCCAGGGCTCAATCCCAGTTAGATCCCAGTTAACCGTATACCATACTGGGCGTAGAGACTCACATGCCCAGCAGCAATCAGTACGACACACCACAGTGCCGGGTGTGGTGGCTCACACATGTAATCCCAGCACTCGGGAGGCAGAGGCAGGAGGATTGCTGTGATGTGAGTGTGAGGCTGAGCTCAGGGCCAGCCTGAACTACAAAGTGAGACCCTGTCTCAAAAAAAAATTTTTTTTTAAATAAAAACAAGTAGTATTTATTCCTTTTCTTCAGGATTAGATATGCAAATTAGTATTTGCATATCCATCAATCCAGAACATATCCAGTTGTAGAATACGATCTTTCAGGATTCTAAATTTGAACCTTTCCTTTAAACACACCTTCCTGTTCTCAATGTTGGCAATCTCAGGATTATTTTTTCCCCAAAGTTCTTCTTAAAAATTTACAGGAGAAAAACGAAATACAAATACTGACTAAAGGAAGGAACAACACAGAAACAAAAAGGCAGTTCAAGAGGTTTGTGCTTTTTGTGTTTTCTGTTTCTGGGACTGGGGATTCAACTCAAGACAGTGCCACTGAGCTAAATCCCCAGCCTAAGAATTTGCTTTTTTTAAAAAATTATTGCATGCCATTTTAACCAGGCATGGTGTGAGGGAAGACAGGTGTTAAGACCTTTTCTCACTTTCCAATTCTCCATTTTACGCAGGTAAAATTAGGGAGGATTTTTAAAAATAAGGGGAAGATCTGGAAAAGACAAAGGAGTTATATAAATACACAGATCATTGAGAAACTTCATAAGATTACCTAATTTTGCCAGGCAAATCACCACATGCCAAGAGCATAAGTAGAACAATAAAATACGTGCCTTTAAAAAAAATTTTTTTTGCCTTTTACTGTAGTACATTTTCCAGAATAACTATTGAGAATATCAGAGTACAGGCACAACAGCAGAAGGGAAAAGGATAAAAGAACTTCACAAAGCACAAGTTACTTAATGTCACTGATATCAGTATTTTAAATGTACTGCAAGAGTGAATGAGACACAAGTACCACCAGTACCAAAAGAGATGGGGCTGTCTTTCTATTTCTTCTTTTTAATTTTCTCAAAATTAACAAATTGAACACAATATTTTCCTTGTTATTTTCAAAGCCTTTAGGAAAATATCTTTTTCTTGGTACCATTTTGAAATTTGTATTTGATAACTCAGAGCAGAAAAAAAGATCACACAAAGTTAAAAAAAAAAACAGACAAGCAAAAAGGATTTCTTAGTCCCGAGTGTAATTATGTGAGATGAGAATTAGACTAACTACATGAGATATCAATATCCTAATTCTTCTCCTAATCTTTTAGGGAAAAACTATCCTTATTTTCTAGAAAAACTTAAAAAACATGATTAAAATAATTTTCTCCTTTCTATCCATGCTCTCAGAATATCAAAATAGACTTTCATATTTTCTTTAAATATATAACAAACGTTCTAATTTCCCAGCTTTATAAGGCCCATTTTAAAAGAATAATAGCATTTTAAATTTTTTACAGTGTAAAAGTAAGGAGAAAGTCTAATCTCGCCAATTTTGGGGGGTTTTGTGGGTGGGAACAGGTAATATAAACATCGCTCTTCAACAGTTTGCTGGTGATTTTGAAGTTTGTGGAGAAATATATCTTCTGTGAATCAAATAACCCAATAATTGAGAGTAGAAAAATAAAGCTTCATTTTAAGGAAGCAGCAAAAGGTTTGGGAACAAGTAATCAAATGGTGCCATTCCAGAACTAGAAAATACTCACCTCTAGGGTGTCTTGGATTGTTGGATATATAAGATGTAGAAAACAGAAAAACTGTTATAGAGGAGAAAAAAAAATAGTAGGCCAAATTACTGAACCAACCGTTTCAAAATACTCTGACCAGCACTCTTGCATAAGTAAAATGAACAAACACCAGCATCTGTGAACTGTTCATTATGATTCTATGAATATTCTCCATCTTATCCTATGTTTCCTGCCCTAGACATCAGAGTCTTTAAAGCTTTTAGTTTCTTTAGAAAAAAATCAAACTACTTCTAGTGAATATTAAAGATATGAAAGGTCAAAGTGAGGTCGCTTAAGCTACATGTACCCATAAAAGAAAGTAATAACGACAGAAACTGCATCAATATGTTCTAATCATCTCAAAAGCTAAATTTTGAAGGCAGTATATTAGCTACCAAAAATTCAGGGGCTAGGGTTGTAGCTCCGAGGCATAGTGTTTTCCTGAAATACACTACACTCTAGGTCTCATTTCCAGA
Organism: Petromus typicus; assembly: GCA_004026965.1. Classification (NCBI taxonomy): domain Eukaryota; kingdom Metazoa; phylum Chordata; class Mammalia; order Rodentia; family Petromuridae; genus Petromus; species Petromus typicus. The sequence goes on along the minus strand of PVIR01027747.1, from coordinate 4,604 downwards.
AGTGAAGAAAAAGTTCACTATGTAAAAACTGAGTGGTGTTTTTTGTTTTGTTTTGTTTTTTTCCACTGTATGATAAGAATTGAAACCAGGGCTTCATGCATGCTAGACATGCACTCTACCACTGTAACTCCAACCACAGTCCAGTGTATTTTTTAAGAATTTATAACCCTATAATGAGCCATTATCTTTAGAAACTAACATATAGAAAAATTTAAACACAAATGCTAATGCAATCAAAAGAGAGGAAAGGGGGAGGGAAAGGAAGAAAATGAGATAAAAATAAAAAACAGGATTGTGAAGTACTGTGTACATAGACCAAATCTCTATGAGGAATGTGATCACTGCATACTACAGACATGTATTTTTTTTTTTTTAAGTGAGAAGTCCAAGCAATGGGGATGGGGAGGTTAATAAAAAGAATTAGAAAATGTTATTTACATGTCATGTACATATACAACTTCTCACAATGAATGTAATCATTATGTACTATAAAACTGTACCAATAGGGGCTGGGGATTTAGCTCAGTGGTTCTAGCGCCTGCCTTGCAAGCGCAAGGGCCCAGGTTCCATCCCAGGTAACCACATACAACAATGGACTCACATCTACTATCAATCAGTATTATATACCACAGTCCCAGGCGTGGTGGCTCAGGCTCATGCCTGTAATCACAGCACTCAGGAAACAGAAGCAGGAGGGTTACTGTGTGTATGAGGCTGAGCTCAGGACCAGACTGAACTACAAAGAGAGATCTTGTCTCAAAAAAAAAAAAAAAAAAGTAGACCAATAAAAAAATTTTAAGTGAATGTAGCAGAAAGCTGAAAGACAGCTTAACATAGTTTTCATTGAGCTTAACAGGGGCTACATAGGTAAATAAAACAGCTTATGCCCTCAAGAAACTTCCAGAATTGGTCTCAGTCACTTAACAGTAAAATAAATTATAAGATTCAAAGGCAGGTAAAAGAAGTCTTAAAAGCTAAAATGTTCTCAATTTTAAAAAAGCACTAATAAGTATGAATTCTTATCTTTTGCTAACATAAAATACTAAAAGTAATAACATCTTTGTGCTACTAATTTCTCATCATTTTATCTTCCATTTACCTGAAGTTTACTGGGCATCTATGAAAAAAAGATAGTTAGAATTCAAGATTTAAGCTTCAAGAAAATGGATGACAAATATCTTTATATGCATACAAAATAACCTTGTTAGAAAATACATCTGCACTATTTCTGAGATCTGGTAATAATACAAAGCAACACTTTGTGAAAATTACATCATCCAAATTATTTTTCTGACATTCACTCCCTAAGGAAATCAAGAATTTCAGTAACTGATACTCTGGACCAAGATGACTTAATTTGTTTACAACTCAAAGTGGGTGGTGGGTGGGGTGGTTTTGATATAAAAATCCAGAAACTCATATAAGCAAACACAAAAGCATCCAAAGCATATACACAGGTAAGTATAGTAATTTCTTAATGTTATTCAATCAAAAGAGATTTCCCCTAAAGATTTTCAGACACAATTTTTCTCTGGGGGAATGAAAAGTACTAAAATTTTCACCATTTGAAATTATTCATAACATCATACAGTATCTAAACTCCAAAGTTTTGGAAAACCACAAAAAATTTATTTATTTATTTATTTAGAGACAGGCTCTCATTCTGTAGTTCAGGCTGGCCCTGAACTCAGCATCGAACTCAACAATCCTCCCACCTCTGCCTCCCAAATGCTAGGATTACAAGTGTGATCCACCATGCCCGGCATTGTGATGTGCAGTATTGATTGCTGGTGGCTGTGAGTCTCCATGCCAGGCATTGTTGTACATAGTTAGCAGGGATCAAACCCAGGACCTTGTACATGCAAGGCAGTGGCCAAAATTACTGAGCACACTGATAAGACTTTTATTACAGACACAAACACACCCTGACTTGCTGCAGGGCTTAATAATTACTTGTGAACTAAAGGGGCAACCATAAATAGTCCAGGCTCTGCCAAGATTTCTCATTACCATGGAATAAGACCCACAATTTGTTTAGAGGACAGGGATGCAAGTTTTAAGCACAGATTTCTAAGTCCCTCCCAAATTCAGTCAATCAAAACCTCTGGGTGAAGAGCCAGGGAATCTTCAATAGAGACCTAATGCACATGAAATCTTAGGAAACAACACAAAAAACATGTCACGCAGACTAAATCATCTCACACTTTACACCACAAAAATACTGATCCAGAGCTCAGGTTTTCAAGTGGGAAGAAGGAAGCTCTGTCATAACATATCCATGTGTATGTTTTAAAGCATAGACATACAACTCTATCCTCTTCTTTCTTTTCACCTATGTCACACATACAAGTATAGCCCTTTAAAATTGTCTTTTGAAGCCCAGGGATACGGCTCAATGGTTCTGTGCTTGCCTGGGAAGCACAAGTTCCTGAGTTCAATCCCCAGTACTGCTCAATGAATCAATGAATGAATGATGCCTTTTGTGTTCATGTTACAACTATTTTTGTTTTGTTTCTTAAGGCAGGGTCTCACTATATAATTAAGGTTAGCTTCAAACTCAGTGTGTAGTCCAGTCTGGCTTTGAATTGCCATTCCTCTGCCTCATGCTGGGATTACAGGTATGTGCCACCATGCAGCTGTTGTTATAGACAGCATGGTTTACATGAAGTACATAAGTGCCTAGGGAAAAGAAAATGGCATTTAAGCATAACTTGCCATAGGCAAAACCTTTATGGTCCACATTTAATATTTAACTATATCTTTATATTTATAGATATCATTCACCTTAAAAAGACCAACTCCTAAATAGGTAAGGCAAAGGGGAAGAAGCAATGAGAATACAGAAAAAAGAAGGATTTTTAAAAAATCTGTCCAGGGGTTCAAACACCTGACTCATGCATTCTCTTCACAAGGTCTTTTATACCTACTTATAGTCAGGTATGTATGAAAATATTTGGCTTCACTATATCACACTCTCTTTTTGAGAATTTGTTGAAAAAAACTATGATAGTTGCCAGGCATGGTGGCTCACACCTGTAATGTTAGCACTCAGGAGGCAGAGGCAAGAGGATTGCCGTGAGTTTGAGGCCAGCCTAGGCTACAGAGTAAGTTCAGGGCCAGCCTGAACTACAAAGCTCAAAAACTTAAAAAAAAAATAAAAAAAAGTATTATATTATATTTAAATATTCAAAATAATTTAAAATATGCACTTAAGATGCAGATAATCAGAGATCAACCAAGAAAGTATATCTAGTGTGTGGCCACCACTCAGAGAAGGCTGGGCTTCAGTGCTCTAGGTGGCAACGGTTCTCACCGAGCTCCTGACAGACTGGACATCTAGCCAAGATGCTGTTGGGCATTAGCTGATGAAATGAGGTATCTGAGAGTAAAGGATAAAAATGTCCATTTTCTACTGTTTTCTACTACCCTCCCTATCAAAACAACAAAAGATTAGTAAGTGAAGCTAGAAAGCTTTTTCAACTTTTAAAGTATTTATTTATTTTTAAATGTTTGTTTTGTGGTACTGGGGATCGGACTCAGGACCTTGGGCTCGGTAGGCAGGTACAGTGCCACTGAGCAACATCTTTAGCACCGCTTTTCAAATGTTTAGTGGCTACTATTCCTTTTTTATCTTCCCCCTAACAGAGGCCATGCTTCTATACCGCCAATTTTTATATTAAACTGCTATTCTTCTGATTTTTTTTTTTTAGGAAATTTGTCTTGAAATGCTTATAACAAATATACCTTTTTCAAATTTACCAGGAATAGCCATTGCTTTTATTTAAAAAATACTTTCTGTCATGCTAAATTTAAAATTTTATATAGTCAAATTCTTTTTTATACTTTTGTACACTGCTTAGAAATTATTTTTACATATATACAAGATAATATGAATATTCATCTCATAGATTTTATTACCTCTACAATTCCAATGATAAACTAGAATTATTTTGGGGATATACAAGAAGGAAAGACTAGCTTTGTTTTGTTTTTCTACTATTCCTGTTAAAATTTTCCAGAATACACACCAAATAACCCATTTCTTCTCACCTACTGACATGAAATTTATTCACCACTCTGACCATCATCATCACATTCTACTTCTACAGAGGCCTCAGTGCAGAATCCTATTCTGTTCTATTACTGTCTATTCCCATATGGTTACAAATTCTTCATCACTAATCTATGCCTTTGAAAATCTGGTAGGATTCTTTCAGCACACATTTCCTCTACAGTTCACCTTGCTAATCTCATCTTTCTTACTAAGAATAAACACAGAACCTTTGTTAGGTATCTCTCCCTAAATTTTGGATGGATTATAAATGAGATTAAATTTAATTTATATATCAATATAGAAAATAACTCACCACTTTACCATTGTGGTCTTACCAGCAGCAGTAACAATAGCTAAAACACAGTTAAACTAACATGTCACGCACTTTGTGCCTATTTGATGTGCTTATTTTGACACAACAACCTGATATTAAGTGTCATTTTCTCCATTTTGTAGATAAAAAAATTAAGACTCAAAGAGGTTAAGGTATTTGCCCCATGTCACAATTAGAGAAACAACAAAGACTTTACCCAATGTAATATGATTTAGA
>PVIR01027746.1:0-22821 GCA_004026965.1 Petromus typicus | reverse complement strand
ACAGTATCACTGAGTATGCATATTAAACCTCCTCTTTTTCTGTTCCCTTAGGACAATTATTTTATTAAAGAAAACCCCTCTTACTAAACTATTCCAGTGGTATTTGCAGTTGTCCAGAATCCAGAGATTATACTGGTAAAGTCATGTTCTCTCCTGTCAACTGATTTGCTCATTCTCGAAGATGTTTCCTGCAAGATCATCGCCTGCAGCTGGGAGAGTGGGCACAAGTGGAATTTAACTTGGGGGTTTTGCTACATGACATAATTTGAACAGCTTTTGTTGTTCTAAGTAGTATTTTGGGGAAAAGCTTGGTGATTTAACCTGCATTCTTTTCCAAATGCATGAGCATTATGAAGAGCACATTTTAGGTTCTCAATTATTTATATACTTCTGAGTATAATTGTAGAAATAACCCCAGATCATCTCTGAGACTCAGTCACACACTGTGGAGAGAAAAAAGAGTGAAACAAGCCAATATTATTCAATATTTATGGGTGTATTCAAGTAGGGTAAATGGTTGGAATAGGATCTATTCTTATTCTTCATGAAAGAAAATGACACTTTGTATCACAAAACCGATATTGTCCAGGTGTTTTGCGTAGAAGAGACTTCAGGTATAATCCCTTGTCTTTTGCCGTGGGGCTCATACTGCGTCATTTGAGCAGCCTGGTGTAGAGCAGGTGTCAGATGTCATATATTACATAATTATCATATGACTTGTTCCAGCTTTAACCTGTGAATTACCTAATTCCTTCTCTGCTAGCAGATTTAGTTTGGATTGGACAAATATTTAGAAATAAAGAATAAAATAAGCATATCAGCAAATAAACAGACACTCCAAAAATGATCATGCAGAAGGTAACATAATTTAAAAAGCTTTCTCTTCTGAATATATAATTGGTTGGATACATTTCCCTTTCTAAGCTCTGATGCTAACATATATCTGTGGCAAGAAATGCTCATTTTATTTTATAGCCTGAACATCTTTAAACATAGCTTTCTGTATTTCAAATTTATGAGTAGAATAAAGAGTACTTTTCTTTCTTTATATGCTTTTTTTCTCTTCCATTGCTTCCTGTTAGATTTCTTTGCATGCATAATGGCACAAATATGTAATTCTAAAAACTGTAGAAATGAAATGTTGCATGTATCAAAGTGATTTTATAATTTTTTGAAAACCTAGAAAATTGCAACTAGTATATCTGCTTTTAGGTGCAGTATGGAGTATTTTATTCCCGAAGCAATTCTATCTTGTAATCGTCTGTTTTCATCATATGATTTTAATAATATCCAAGTTATGAAAGTCAAGGTTAGAGGAACAGAGTTCTCTCAGTTGCCTTTTTTGGGTCTTGAACATTTTAAGTTATTCATCATTCTCAATATGATTTATTGGGTTGACAACAAAACAAAACACTTCTTCAAAGTCCAAACTTACATAAACAAAGTGTAGCATTTCAGTGTTAGGGAAATCTCCATGTTTGAGATTCTTTTAAACAAACCCTTTCAAGAAGTTGTTTGACAATTTTCATCAAAACAAGAGCACCTTCTAAACAAAGTGTGTCGTCACTTTGAAGGCCTGCTTTGAACTTTTTTGGTTTGTTTGAGACAAGGTCTCACTATGTAGTTGAGGCTGTCCTTGAATTCTATGTAGCCCTGGCCTCGAACTCACAGTGACTCAGACCTCGCGCTTCAGCCTTTACAGGGCTGGGTTTAGAGGTGTGTACCACCGCGTGTGGCTGTGCACTGAACTCTTAAAGGAATTTTCTTAAGGAGAGGAAGGAATCAAGATGGGGAAAACCTAGCAGATAAGTATGACAGTAAATATCTTTCATTCAAAACTTTTATTTGAACTTGTATTTACAAATAAGCTGTGTTAAAACCTAAACTTTTTTTCATAGGAAAACAAAACAAAACAAAATGATTGTTAGCCTGTTTTTGCTCAGGGAAGAAGCTGAATAGCAAAGACAGAAAAGATGCTCTTCCTAAAACACTCCTGACAGGAGTCATTAACTTTAAATATGACAGTGACTGCATTGGTGAGAAGCCAGAAAAATCTCTTACCTTTTAATTTCATAGAAGACAGTGCTCTCCAGCTTTGGGAGAATATCTGACAATCTCTCATGAATAAATAAGGCAGTTTCCTTTTGTACAATGAAGTTTATTTTACATGAGCAGAACGTGACAGGACCAGATTGGTTTTGTTTATCCTGGCTCAGGAGAGGGTCTCGGGCTCTGTTTCTCACACATTTCTCCTTGTTTCCAGTTCTGACAGATATTCTTTTGACTGTGGAATATGAAAATATTCCGGCACCAGACCAAGACTTTCTAACCTTATTTAAGTCTATATTCTGCCCTTAAACAAAAAGAGCTGTGCACACAGAGCCGCCTTGGGTCTGGCGAAGGACCCAGGGCTTCATTCACACGAGTCAGTTCTCCCACTTTTATGGAAAATCATGGCTGACACAGCAGAAGTTGCAAAACCCACGTGCATTTTTCAAATCTTATTTGCACAAACAAAAGGAGGAAATACAGACGAACTAAATTAGGGATTTCTGACTTTCAAGAGTCAGTACAAGATGGCTGAAAATCCCTATTTTGACATTGAAGAAGAAAAAATTAGAGTCTGTAGGAAGAAACTACAACCTGACAAATCTTTGAAAGTCAAACTTAGGCTCTGGAAAAGGAAAAGTACTTCTCTTCAGTAGTGCAACTTCCATTTCATTCATTAGGCGTCAGTGTGTTTCCCAACTTTCTATAACAAATGTGAACGAGTTTTATAATGTTAAAAAATTATTAGAAATTTCCCATACTTGGACTTGAAGTTTATACATCAAACTAATTACAGTCACATATGCTGTATTCATAGGGTACCTTCTGAAAAATAACTAGCAGGTGATTTTGTCACTTTGCAAACATCTCAGAGTGTATGTAGGCAGATTAAAGTGGCTATAGTGTCAGTAGGTGAGAAAGTTTAATGAGACTGCTCTCTAGTACACAGTCTGTCATTGACTAAAGCATCATGACAAGATTTATACCAGTATATGAAAGATACAGGTAGGTTTTAAAATATACATGCATAATTATGAAATATATTTAAAAACATTTTGTTCTTTGTTTCACCTCTTCTGGAAAAACATACGATCACACTATCTAGAGAATTTATTTCAAAATGAAATGGGAAAATAAAAATAAATGGCAGATGGGGTTTGGGATTTGGCTCACTGGTTTCAGCATCTGCATCTGGTAGGTGCAAGGTCCTGAGTTCAGTCCTCAGTATACATAGGACTGAAAAATAACTAGCAGGTGATTTTGTCACTTTGCAAACATCTCAGAGTGTATCTAGGCAGATTAAAGTGGCTATAGTGTCAGTAGGTGAGAAAGTTTAATGAGACTGCTGTCTAGTACACAGTCTGTCATTGTATTGTATATGCAGTCCTCAGCATATACAATAATGCTGAGCGCGGTGACTCCTCAGGATTACACCTGTAATCCCAGCACTTGGGAGGCAGAGGCAGGAGGACTGCCATGAGTTCAAAGCTAGCCTGAGCTACATTAGTTAGTTTAGGGTCAGCTTGTACTACAAAGTGAAACCCTGTCTCAAAAAAAAGCCAAAGATACTTAAAACTTTTTTTTAAATGGCAGAATATATACTGGCAAGTAAGAAGCTAGGAAAAATCTATAAATACTACCAAATTCTTTATAGTTGGTATATGGTTGTGGTAAATGACTATATTTTGTTTATGATACTAATTTACATATTAATTTGTATAGCTATACAAGCTAAGAAATACATCTAGGGAAATTTAAAATACTTCTTGTGGGTTCATAATTATTTCTATTCTGATTTCTGATTGCCAGTTCCAGAGGCAGACAAACCATACATGTTTAATATACCTTCCTCATCTTCTCATTTAAAGTACAGTGAAAAAGTACTGAGGAATACAGACCCTTAACGCTATAGGGCTAGCATGGCCCGGAAGCAATGCGGAATCCCCACTGAACAACAGACGTGAAGCAGATTTGTCTCCAGGATGAACCAATAAAGATCTGATCTTCCCGATCAAGCCTCTAGTACCTCTGTGTTTGGACAGTTATGGAAAAATGAGAGGTATGACTTGATGAATCAGCCATGTGCTTAAAAACAAGGAATGGTGAGAAATAAACCATTCATGAAATCTACTCTCTGCTCTCTTGACTACAGAGGCATTAACAGCAGTCTGAATGAATGGCTTCTTCTAAAAGAGAGTTAAAGCTGGGCTAGGAGAGGTCAAGGAGGTGAGTGTGGTGAGTGGTGGTTGATTCCTCTCTTCTTTGACCCCTCAGCTTCCAGCCCACACTGTGTGAAAGGAAGCAGCCGGTTCAGCACAGGAGATCTTGCTCTGGAAGAAACAGAGATAATCTTGAGAAGAACAAGTGGCAGATGTGTGCCTGCACACATAAGCGATCTGAAAACAGTGTATATAGATTCTGATGACAAGAGGATCTTCCCCATTTAGTATTTCAAGCTGTAACTCAGCAGGATTGGAGAGACCAGCACTACGGTTTCCACAAATGGAAGAAGTACTACCACACTTGATATTTGGCAGTAGTGGATTTTTTTTTTTTTTTCCTGAGACGAAGTCTGGCGTTGTAGTTCAGGCTGGCCCTGAGCTCACTATGTAGCCAGGGGAACCTCAAACACAGCAATCCTCCTGCCTCTGCCTCCCATGTGCTGGGATGACAGGCATGAGTCTCCAAGCCCGGCACTGTGGTGTGTGGCTCTGATTGCTGGTGGTTGTGAGTCTCCACACCAGGCATTGTTACCAGGATCAAAACCAGGCCCTTGTGCTTGTAAGGCAGTGCCAGAACCACTGAGCTAAATCCCTGGCCCCATAGTGGAATTTTTAAAGTCAGTATTTACTGAGAAGCCCTAAAAAATAGAATTGGAGGTTGATGAGATTCCCAGTGTGATTCCATATGTAACTGGACTTTGTCCCAATATAGCTGACAATTATAAATGTTTATGTTCCTATAAAACTTAAATATTCAAATAAAGTAGATCTTTAAATCACATATAAAGTTTTGATAGACTAGACAATTGAATCAAATTATTTTGGAATCTATTTTGGAAATTTTAATGTCCCAATATTTTAAAAATTCATCATTATTATAATTTTAACACTCTTGGGTCTTGCGCTGTGTACTGAGTGGTATCCAGTACAGAAAGCCCTCACTGAATTTCCATCCATTCCCACCCAGTATTCAACGGGAACCCTGTTGATAAAGGGTGACATTTATGGGGAACTGCTGTTGTTTTAACAGAAGGTTTTAGTTCTTGCCCTATTTCCTTTTTCCTTCCCTCAGCTCCTTATTGTTGAATTTACTAAAGGGCTCTCAGCAGGCTTTGGCCTGTTTGGTGGTAGAGCCAAGTCTGACTGAGGCAGAGAGCAAAGTCCGCCAAGTCTTCTGAGGGGCTTTGAGTGAGTCACGCTGGCAGGCCCGCCTGGCGCGCAGGCGCACGGAGCCTGAGTCTGCGCACTCGCCTCATCTTCAGGCCTTTCCCTTCTCCCCTCACTCCTGGCCTAATTCAGTTTCCTGCCTTTTACTCCACATCTTAGAAAACTGTGGGAATAACACTTAGAAGCTCTCCGGTTTTTGTGTGTATATCTCTTTTAATAAAGTTATTGTAATATGCTAACCTCAATGTAAGTGTGTGTGTGTGTGTGTGTGTGTGTGTGTGTGTGTGTGTCTGTGTGTGTGTGTGTGAAGGCATGGAGAGGAAAACAGAATATGAGCATGTGGTTTGATTTTGAACAAGCTCATCAGGGCACACATATCACTTCTTGTCATAACCAAAGCATTGACATAATACAAATTTGATTTTATCTAAACCTTTTTTTTTCCAGGACAGCCTATAATTTGACATTATGCGGGAGTTCTTGAACTCTTTCTTAGTGTCCGCAGTTAACACATATTCAGGTCATTCATTACTCGCTCAGCTGACTCTGCTTACTCAGTGAGCACGTGCTCTGTGTCACTGTGCGGTGGCAGGAGATTCGCACTAGGAGTCGCACCTCTCTCGGAGGCTAAACAAAAGATGGAGAGCATCATTCTCCCCGAGGGTATGTGTGGTCACTTCTGTGTGTGGAGGATATAATCAGGAAGGAAAAACGCTCAAAACTCCTGCCCTCATCATGTTTATATTCTAGTCGGGAAAAGGAACAAAAAATAAAAACCAGTAATGAGCCTGGGAATTTCAGATGATGATAAATGCTGTAGAGAAAAGACAAGTGGGGAGGGGAAGCAGGAAGTCACGGGGGTGGATGCGACTGAGACAGGCGGCCAGGCAAAGACTTCTGGAGGTAAACTTGAGTCACTACCTGCAGGAAGAAAGTGAGCTCATGTCTGTCGGAGTGAAGAGGGCTGCAGGCAGAGAGACCCCCCCCCCCCGGAGCCTGGCACTGTGGAGGAAGAGCAGGGGGGAGAGGGGCTGGAGACAGGATGGACAGAAGGAGGTCACAGGCACAGAGGACAGAGGGCCCCGAAGAGAACAACCAGCAAAGGGCCCTTTGGCCCTTGTAATAAAGTTTTTACTTGGTCAGAGCAGGAACAATGCAGGGATCGACACTGTGTGATTTATACTCACACAAGCTCACTTTTCTGATTGTTTTGAGAAGAAACTGAGGAAAGTCCACAAACGCGCTGGCGAGATGTCTATGTACACCAGGGATGGCGACGCTGCCCTCAAGGAACTGGCTGGCTAGTCACGGAGAGAAACTTGAGCTGATTTTGTTAAAAACAAAACCAATCCTGAGAATGCTCAGCGTGGACAGGAACTGTTGACCAACCTGAAGGGCTTGCTGCTCATCCTGGTGGTCACCCCTGACTGAGGTGAGGGATCTGACTTTCGTACTCTGGCCAGGGGTTTGATGGACGCCATAGTCTGGTTAAGAAACAGAGCTGTAACCTGGACCCAAACCAGTGAGCAGGCCTGTCCTGTGTCTTCGAACGGTGTCAGGGTGAGCATGTGACTCAGATCAGTTGATGAAACCCCCAAATGGGTCTGTTGCCTTGGAAACACTCTTCCGAGGTGGACACACAGAATCTGCTGCTGCTGCGGCCATCTGTGTTAACACAGGGACTTAAAGTGAAGCGCGCCAGCTTATTGTTTGCATGTTTTTTTTGTTTGCTAAATTTGGGGTAACACACATAAGCTTTTAATTTTGTAAGTCAATTTTTAAATATTTTCCTATAGTCTTCAACAGAGCAGGAAGCTGTTAAAAATAGTTTCTCAGATGGTCCTCCTTGCCAGATGGTGTTTTGTTGTGCAGAAATAAAATCAGCTGAAGACAAGAAGGACTTCGAGAAATCCTTTTGTAAAGTGTGGTTCCTTGAATAGGACCAGAGCTGAAAGACACAACGAGCAAGAAAAGAAATTCAATCAAAAAGAATATTCAGCGTACACAAATAGCAAAACTGCTTTTCAAAACCTGACAATCTTGGACCCCAAAATATGGAGTCTATGGTACTCCTAAAATGAAAACTACTGAAAATACATTTTTAAAATTATTTGGATGATGAGACTTAAAAAAAACCAGCTGCTACCCAAGGATCTAGTTCAGTGGTTCTGGCGCCTGCCTTGCAAAGCACAAGGGCCTGAGTTTGATTCCCGTAACCACATACAACAATGCCAGGGGTGGTGACTCACGCTCACCAGCAATCAGTACCGCATACCACAGTGCTAGTCGTGGTGGCTCACGCCTGTAATCCCAGCACTTGGGAGGCAGAGGCAGGAGAATTGCTGTGAGTTCCAGGCTCGCCTGGGCTACGTAGTGAGCTCAGGCCCAGCCTGAACTACAAAGGGAGATCCTGTCAAAACAAAACAAAACAAACAAACAGCTGCTATGCTAAGTCTAGTTCGATGGCACATGAGAAATTTAAGCTAAAATGTTGAGTTATTTTACTTTTCCTCATTCAGATATATGTCAACATTTCAGTAGTGCAAGTTAATTTAGACCCACTCAATAGCTGTGTTAAAATTGTAGAATAAAATTTAAATGTAAGAGGTTATATGTTATATTATACTCTGTTGTATTATTAAAAGAAAAGCTTGTAATACAGTAATAGAAGTGACTTGACCTGTTTGTAAATCAAGTAGCCCTCAGAAGCAGAAGTACCAGGAGCTTTACTCTGCAAGATAGGCAGGCAGGAAGCATGGACAGAAAACCAGAGTAAAAGATGGACACCGCTCACCTGGTTACAGTTTGTCATTTGCATTACTTGGGATTGATCTGACCAAATGCAGCCTGTGTCTGGCTGAAGCTTCCACTGCTATAATTGGCTGAGACTCAGATAGTTTGCATAAGAAATATACTTCAAATTAAGCTGTTTATGTACTAAGCTAGGTTGCATTTTATTATGCAAGGACTCAAAGCATGGAAGCAACTCCCAACAAGCTTGGTTTAACAACACGTTGCAGCACTGACTTGCTACTAATTGCAAACCGTTTACTAAGTACTTTGTAGGTGTTAGAATTTTGCTTGTGCTTCCTAATTCTCAAAACAAACCTTCATATTTAAATTATCTTATGTTTTTACGTTAAAAAATCAAGACCCAGAAGCAGCAGTTCTCCAGTGCCAACAGTTGGGAAATGAAATTTGGAGAGGATAATTTTTTTCTAGGAACTTACTAGCAATTTACATTGGTTACTGCATTAAATCTTTACAGTGGCCTTGTAATGTTAAGAAAAATTACATAGAATTCAATAAAGGTAGAAGCAGAACTCATCTCGGTCTGCTTCCAGGGTCTATTGTCAAACAAGTACTGTATATTGTTTATTTGCATCTGCATGACTTTGGAATTTCCCACTTGACAATGTTCCCAAAGTTTAAAATCCTATAATTGTATTCTAGTATATTTGTTAACCCTCAGACAAGGTCAGAGTGGTGACCTTCACCCAAGATGTCAAGGCTGGAGCTAAAGACTTCTTCCTACATCTCTCTTGAAGAACATGATTTTCTTTTTAAAATCTATTTATTGGTACATTTTATATACACACTGTGATCACAATCGACATTGAGAATTTATACCAGTACATGACACAACTAAATTCTCATTCTTCCCTTTCCCTTGCCCCCAGTCCCACCCCACCCCCGTATACATAGGCTTTGTTTCTTTCTTTTTAATCGTCAAATTTTTTCTTTCACTTCTTCAAAGCAGAAGTGTAGCGACTCCGAGGTACATGGAGGGTTGACAGTTTTCAGACCTTCCCTTTTTCGCAGAGCACTTCTGGATGGCCTGCCACTTGGCTGTACCTATATATGGTGGTTAACATTTCAAGCTCTGGAGAGAGGTAGACCTGGGTAGGGACTTAAGCTTCCTACTAGCTGTGTGCATCTGCTCAGCTGAGCACCCTGCAAGTTTAGAAGAGATGTCAGCACCATGAAAAACCGTTTAATTAAACATACTTCCCATGTGGTAATTCCCCTATTTTCCAATAGGAAATATGAAAAAATATATATAGTGGCAAATTCACTGAATGGAATTATTTAACTGGTAGTATCAGTAAATGTGAAAAATAATGAGGAAAGATTTAACTATCAAATTTCATTGGAGATGTTTAAGTTTGTTTTAGATGTACACTTTTTGTGTAAATCCTTAAAAATAAATAGCAGAGATTAAGTAAAAGTACTAAATAATACATTTTTATTAGTTAAAACTAAATCTATTATTCTTTGTGTCTGTTTCAAATAGCCAGCTTATCCAGTGGTGTCTGGATAAACTCTAAACTGTCAGTAGATTAGAATGTAATCCAAATGAAGTATTAAAGTATTTGGTCTCAAAAAGGTATTATGTTCTGTAAAGTATTCAAAAAATATTTTTGCCAAGGAACACCTTCTTTTCTAAGATACACTTATGACTTTTAAAACTATTGGTAATGTTTTATAGATTCTTGAGAGAAGACTGAAAAGTGAAGTACAACTAAATTATTTTCTCCTATATTTAATTTTGTTCATTTGCTGGTGACTTCTATAAATATTCTAAAAAAAATCATTGTTGCCTTCTAATCATGTCAAAGGGTGTTTTTTAAATTAAAGTGATTATATGTGGGCTTTACTAGCTAATAAATATCAAATTCTTATGCTGTTAGTAGAATTGGAACCCCCAACTATGTACAGCGTAGCTTCTCCCCACTAACCGTGTTTTATTGTAATTGTTGTTTGTCATTTTCTCTCTCCTTTGAAAACCTGTTATCCTTGTAGGATCAATAAACAAATTCAGAAAAGTTCAAATAAAAAACAGAATTATCTACTATCAGCTTCATATTTCTTAGGAGTTAGAAAGCTTCAAGCTAACCAAAGATATAACTGCAGTTTCAGAAATTGTACAGTCCTGAAACATTTAGTGAAATTGTAATGCTAAGAGCGAACATGGTCAAGAGGACAAGCTGTGGCGTCAGGAGGATGCGTGGGTGAAATTTTAACCCAAGTTCCACTGATTGCCATCTGGGGGTGGTCTTGGGCCCATCCTGTCACCTGTAGTTGAAGGATAAAAATTCCACCCTCACGTATATTCAGAGTACTTGAGAAGATGGAATGAATGAATGTTAAGAGAACAGTGCCTGCCGCATGCTACGAGGTCACACCCATCATAGCGAGCACCGTAGTCATCGTGAGGATGAGACTGAAAGGACTTCACCCAGCATGGTGCTGATGACACGCATTTCACAGAGCAAAATCCGAATTCGTCAAGGGCCTAGTACATTTGAGGTACAACAATATTCTATGTATCACTTAATTCTCTATCATTTAATTCTATCATTTAATTTTATTCTGTCATTTAATTCTATCATTTAATTATTACAAGTATATGTCCAGGAAGGTTTAATTTTCCTGACTGGGAGAGGAAAATTTTGAAGCTTATGATAATAAATTAACTTTCCTAAAATTTCAACTGTAATTGAAAAAACCAAGGCTCAACTGAAATTCTGTCTGTTACAGCACATTGGCCTTAGCTTTCAAGAAAATATATCAACATTTACTTCACCGGAAAATACGACAGCCTGAGGCTGAATTCGGAGAACATGGTGAAGACTTAAATTCTGTCTGCTGTGCTTCAGGGCTGCTGTGGGAACAACTTAGTTAACTTCTAATGTGCCTCAGATTTCTCAACTAATGAGGACTGTGTCTCAAACAGTTGATTTCAAAATCAGAGAAAACATCCCTAGTGTCTCACTTCTCCTAAGTGCTCATTGTCATTTGATTTGTGATAGTTGGGCAGTACACATAGTTGTCTCATTATTTTCAGGTTGTTCTGCATTTCTTATCCACAAGTGTCAAAATCAAGTTTCTAGAGGGCTGGGGAGTTAGCTCAGTGGTTCCAGCATCTGTCTTGCAAGCACAAGGGCCCGGGTTCGATCCCCAGTAGCCACATACCATACTGGGTGTGGAGATTCATGCACAGTAGCAACCAGTACCACATACCACAGTGCCGGGCGTGGTGGCTCACACCTGTAATCCCAGCACTTGGGAGGCAGAGGCAGGAGGATTGCTGTGATGTGAATTGGAGGCTGAGCTCAGGGCCAGCCTGAACTACAAAGCAAGACCCTGTCTCAAAAAACCTAAAAAAAAAAAAATCCCAAGTTTCTAGAAATTATGATTCAGACTCTAAGCATGGTTACTTAGATCATCAAAGAGGATTAAATTTTCATGACTTAGTTATCTATAAATAATAGAGCATTCTAGCTGGGGCTCATATTCTACCGGCTTAATACTGCTATGGACATATCACTCATTAAAACATTTTTTTAAAAAGTCAAGGGCCAAGGATTTAGCTCACCTGCCTTGCAAGTGCAAGGGCCTGGGTTTGATCCCAGGAACCACATATAACAATGTCAGGTGTGGTGACTCACTCTCACCAGCAATCACCACAGTGCTGGACATGGTGGCTCACACCTATAATCCCAGTACTCAGGAGGCAAAGGCAGGAGGATTGCTGAGTTGGGGGCTGAGTTCAGGACCAGCCTAAACTATAGAGTGAGAACCTGTCTAAAAAAAGAACCCTTTCTAAAGCACAGACCTTTGTACCCAATGACACAGGTGAAAGTATTGAATCTTTTGAGGTCTGGGAGCATTGTTTGTAGAGGTGAAAGTGGCCCTGGGAAGATGCTGAAGAAAATTTTTTGAAAATAATTGATCAGTTGATATCAGTGTATATTTCATATAAATTTTGATTTCCAAATGTTAAAATACCTAATTATGGTATTAGGGAAATTAAAGTGCAAGAGTAGCAATCTGTCATTTAGGTTTTGAAACACAATTTTTTCTAAGAGGAATATAATCATTTCTTCCAGATAATCTACAACCATTTTTACTTCTTAGGCAACTTGCAGAAGTACTGATAATAATGGAAGGAGTGAAGTATCACAAAATATTCCAAAAACAACAATAAAAGCGCTGATAATTTAAAGTTTCTTTTTACCTATTTTACTTTTTTCTGATACTCATGCCCCAGTTCACTTTCTTTACTTATTAATGTCTTCACTCTGAGAAATATCTCTAATTGTATAGAGATTGAATTACAGCTCAGAGTCTACAAATTTGTACTCACTCAATACTCTTACGAGGTAGAAAGTGCCATGGATGTCCTTGGAGTAAGAGATTCCTACCAGCCTTCAGGTGATCAGTTTTCTGAATCCAAATATGGCGGGGTGGGCAGACCAGAGCTCCTCGGTTTACTGAGAAGCTCTCAATTAGTCTGGAGTCCAGGCTGCTCAGCAGTGACACGATAGCACAGCAATGGTCACAGAGCTAGGGGGAGAGAGTTCCTTCTCCTTTTGGAGGAAGGGATTCTGGGGAGCCACAGTCTAGTCTTTGAAGAAAATATCTCTCCTTAGCAGGCAAGTATTTGAGCTATGGGAAAGGATTCTCATCAGTACAGTCATAAAACCATGAAATTACTTGAAAAAATATCCCACCACATTCCCAGATAACATAGCCTTCTCTGAGTATGGACACCTTTACAAATGTTTGTTTGCTTGGGTGTGGTGGTGCATGCCTGTAATCCCTGCATTTAGGAGGTGGACACAAGCAGATTTCCAGGAGTGCAAGGGCAGCCTGAACCTCAGAGGAAGACCCTGTCCCGGAGGACTGGGATGTGCTCCATCTTTGTGTTCAGTGTTTCCTTGCACTATCTTGTTGCAGGACTCTGCAGTACAGGACACTGGTACAAGGAGAGTTTCCTCACATCAGGGAGGAAAGTTGCCCTGTCCTTTCTTCTTGTTAAAAATACTAGCACAGGAATTGGCAGAAGAAATCAGCAAATGGGACCTCATTCTTTTAAAAAGCTTCTGCACAGCAAAGGAAACCACCAACAGAGCAAAAAGGCAACCAACAGTGTGGGAAAGAATCTTTACCAGCTATTCCTCAGACAAAGGGTTACTATCTAGAATATATAAAGAGCTAAAAAAAATCAGCCCACCCAAATTTAAAGACTCAATTCAAAAATGGGCATCTAAAATGAACAGATATTTTTCACAGGAAGAAGTAAGAGCAGCTAAGAAGCATATGAAGAAATGCTCAACATCATTAGTCATTTGAGAGATGCAGATGAAAACAACACTGAGATTTCATCTCACTCCACAAAGAATGGCTGCCATTTCAAGATTAGCCAGCAACAAATGTTGGCGAGGCTGTGGAGAAGAAGGACCCCTTCTCCACTGTTGGTGGGACGGTAGACTCGTACAACCCCTGTGGAGATCAGTTTGGAGATTACTCAGAAGGCTAGGATTGGAGGTCCCATTTGACCCGGCCATTGCCCTGCTAGGTATATACACACAAGAATTAAAAGACTCATATCACAGTGACATATGTACACACATGTTTATAGCAGCTCAATTTGTGATTGCCACATCTTGGAAACAACCCAAATATCCATCAACTGGAGACTGGATAAAAAAGCCGTGGTTCTTCTACAGTATGGAGTATTACTCTTCCATAAAAAACTGATAAGTTTGAATCATTTATACTTAAATGGACATACCTTGAGAGTATCCTCATAAATAAACAGGTCACAGATATGTAAATATCACATCTTTTCTCTGGTATGAGAAAATAAAGATGTAAATGAGTTCTAGAATTATATGATATATATTGTGAAATAGAAAATACTCAAAGTGAAATAGGGTGAGGAGGAAAAAATAATTAGATTATAACAAAAAAAGAAAGGAAACAAAGTTTATGTATATGGGGGGTGGTAGGGTGGGTAGGACTATGGGAAAAATGGGAATTAGGTTGTGTCATATACTGGTACAAATTCTCATTGTGGAGTGCAATCATGATGTGTATATGTAATGTACCAATAAAGATTTCAATTTAAAAAAATACAAGCATCGCTCCATCTGTGGGACAAAGTAAGCCAGGCCCTGAATCACAGCAATTGCAGGCCCGGGATGAAATGAGCCACAGGCACTACGCAGCCTCTCAAAGATCCAGCCGGCATTCATTTCCTCTCACTGTGGGAGACACGGGCCTCTGTGACAGGAGGGAAACCACGATAGAACCACTTCTCTCATATGGCTTTTCAGAATAAACTGAAGTGATTTGTACATACAAACAGCATCTTAGAAAAGGAGTGTGGAAAAGCCAAGTTAAAAAAAAAAGAAAACAAACAAGACTTGAAATCCTTCCCAGTTTTTTCTTTCTGACAGCTTCGGGATTCTAATGATATGGTAGATAGTGCAGATGTAGGTCAGAGGGCTGTCATCCCAGGTCCCTGCAAGGGTAGCTGCAAGCTTCTGGACTTTTAAAACATAAATGCACAGAGTATGTGTTTCCTGTGTTGGCTACATTACTGGCCACAGGAATGATTCTCTGGAGGATTTAAAGGTAAGGTCAGCCAGGTCAGATTGCATTTTTGTAGAGTTTAATCAACTTATTAATGGCACAAGAATATATTTGTTCACTTGGTATTTTATTTGCATAGTTGATCAGTTGGAGGTTTTTCTAGTAACTTACATGCTCTGCTACCCTCACAGTGAAGAGAAAGAAGAAAAATCATCAAACTCTATAAACAGTGGCTAGCAGCCACTGTATAGAAGAGAAATTGAAATTTATCTAGAATGTCATAATTAACATATTTTTAATATTAAAATTACTAGTCAGCAGAATTTATCAAGTTATATAAACTTCACATGATAAAATATTTTTAGGTTTTACAATTATCTTTAAATAAAATCAGTATTCTTAGGTCAAGGAATTTGCTAAGGTAAATTTTATGTTCAAATTAAATTTTTATCAGAATGTGTTTTACTCTTAAAAATCTCCAAAGACATAGAAAATACAGTTACAAGGCATTTATGCTAAAATGACATATTTATAGGAGACACCACTACAAATTGTAAAATATCTAATTAAAGAATAACAACTTCTGGGCCGGGGAGTTAGCTCAGTGGTTCCGGCGCCTGTCTTGCAAGCGCAAGGGCCCGGGTTCGATTCCCCGGTAACCACATACCATACTGGGCGTGGAGACTCACGCCCAGCAGCAGCCAGTACCACATACCACAGTGCTGGGCATGGTGGCTCACGCCTGTAATCCCAGCACTCGGAGGCAGAGGCAGGAGGATTGCTGTGATGTGAGTTTGAGGCTGAGCTCAGGGCCAGCCTGAACCACAAAGCGAAACCCTGTCTCAAAAAAAAAACCTAAAAAAAAAAAAAGAATAACAACTTCAGACAATATCCAGTTATATTAGAGCTGTGAAAAACAAATGAGTATTGTCCTAAATATGTAGATAATTGAGTTTCTAATTTTCAAATGATTTCTTTGAAATGATTTTAAGGTTATACGTAATGACTGTAAAAAGTCAAGAAGCAGGTAAAATACCATTAACATTTCTGATGTTCTGAAATAACCCTAAAACGAGTGAATCCGAGGGAAAGCTTCACTAACCTACTTTCACGACCTGCACTGTCTACCATTTGTAGAAGACACCTCCTTGGAAGTACACCCCTATTAGCTTTGATATCATCATTGCTCAAGTTGGTCCACCAGGACTGTAGAAGTTGTTTTCTTCTGTCTCAAACAGGCGGAAACCACCAACTCTCCAGCTGGGTGACCGTTTGATGCAGATCATCTTGCTTTCTTCATCAGATAAATACTCCTGAATCTGCTCCTCCAGAGGGCAGATTTGCGACACAGGCTCTTGTGTCATCACAAATGGCACCTTTTGAGTAAACTCTTTCACAAAATGTGTTGTTTCAGTGAACACTGTTTGCTGTGGCAGCCAAAATGGGTCTCAGTCAGCGATACTGAGAGAGCAAAGGATATTTTCTAAATGAAGAAAAACATCAGGATAAATCAGAGTCTAAGGCCTTCAAATGACTTCTTATTCTTTTAAGATGCACCTTTAAGTAGCAGATTATATTCTCAAACTATTCGAGCATTCATGCCTATGTTGGCTGATCGTGCCTTCCCTAACCCTTTCCTGCTGAGACAAAGCTTTTTTTTTCAAGACCAGCTTGGAGACTTCCTTCTCCTCTAAAGCTGGAAGATGGTCTTTCCTCTTGTGACTTCCTAGCAGTTTACAGCATGCAATCATGTAACTATGATATAGTTTTTCCCAGAACTAACATTATAAAAAATAGTATTTTTAAAGAAAATATTTTCCTAATTCATACTTTTTTTCAAATCTGAGGAACACAGAAGTATGCTAAAAATGAGACTTTTTTTTTTTAGCTTAATGTACCTCTTTGAATTGATCCATAAAAATTTGAATTTAACTACATACATTTTCTTTAAAAATATGTTCAGGAACGCAATTTTGTATTTTTTTTTAATGCTGCCATAATTCTCCTACGTGCATCAGCACCACCTGGAATTATTTTGCTCATTGCTGGAGTCAGTGTTTTCTCTCTACCTTACTTCAGCATAATTCATCGTGTACATTCTTGTTCTCTTCTGTGTTCTGGTGCTTAATACGATGTTCGTACATGGTCTTTGCTCAGAAATGTATTTGAAATGAATATTTTAAAGACAGATTTTTAAAAGTTTATTTCATTCAGCAAATATTTCCCTGGCACCTGGCAGAGCTAAGGGGCATAGACTAGCAGGTCGATATCACTTTTTCTCACTCAGGGAAGCTGGACATGTTATCACGCTTGTCCTGCCCTTCTCCTTTTCCCACCACTTTCCCTTCAGGGTCTCTACTCACTGAAAAGTCAACAACAAAACAGAAACAGCAGCAGCTTATAGGAATTAATGGGTCGCCAGCCTCCACCCAGTGTGATCTCAGACGAGTGCTTAGCTCCACGAATGTAGTTTCTTCATCTGAAAAACAGGCATAAATTGTTTTTACTTCTCTAGTTGTTGGGAAAACTGAACATAACAATGAATGTGTCTCATACACATGCCTTCACCTTGGCTCCCCATAAATGGAAGCTTTTATTAATACTATATCATGGAGGGATGTGATGTCATTCAAACCTCTGGCCAATTTTCTCTTGAATACTGTTTTGATAAGGCCAATTTTCAAATTAATAGTTGGCAAGTAGCAAGCATACTAAAATATAATACGCATCATCTTTGTGAAGGTCCGGTTCCTTTCCTTGTGCGTGAATAAAGCAGGAGTGATCATGGTGCTGATCCCTGCGGCTCCCTGGGGTGGTGGCCAGATCGCGGGGAGGCCCAGAGGCAGCGTCTGTCAGTTGAGCCTCTGTGCTCAGCTGCAGTTACCTCAGAAAGGCTGTGCACAATATCAGGGTTGGGGATGTAAGATCAATTAGCTGGCTACGGAGGGAGCAGTCGCACACCTAAAGCAGACAGCAAGAATAGTCAATGCATTGTTATCCAGGATGAAATTTGAACTATATTTGACTGTCTCATTTAAAAAAACAACTAGAGCAGCAGAATGTGACTGAGGTCAAGAGGCCCTCTAAGTAGGGGAGCTTAAATCAGCGGCAGCGCAGCAATTTTCATCATTGGATAATTTAATATCTGACAGAGTGAATTTAATGTATTCCTTGATAGATAACAACTTAAGCTCTGATAATGGGTTAGGTGCTCTGGCAAAGGATCTAAAACAATTTCAGTTTCATTTCTTTTTGGTTTAAATCACGTCTCTTCTACCTCAGTCCTCCGTGACATAATGGTGTCAAGCACATATGGTCACTAAGTTTATTACAGACTCCAACACCCAAAGGCGCCTGTGGGGGTGAGTGTGGGGGAGGAGTTCCTGCAGCCACTGCTCTGAGGGGGCCAGAGGCTGGGGGATCTGAACCCACCTCTTAGAGAAGCTTGAGATAACTAGAGCAGAATCTGCCCTTCCGCCTCTGGGGTTTATCAGGGTCTGGCAGCTGCCATGTCTGTGCTGTTGCCAGAGCACCAGCTCTCTCTGCTTTTCTCTCCTTTTGGTCTGGTTCAGCGTAGCTTTTTCTCTAGATTGACTAGCACTGATTGAACAATTTGGATTAAAAATTTATCCAGGTCTCTTTGTATTTGACTCTAATTGGAATCTAGATCGCACCTGTTTTCTCGGAGCTACCTAATATCTTCCTTGGAATCATCTAATGTCTTTCTTGGATTCATCTCAAAAATCCAAGGCTCTTGTGGGTTAGAGGAGTTTCAGTGTGACTTCAGTAGAAGCAAGTGACTTCTGGCTCCCAAGACCCATGGCCCAAGTCTCTGCAAAGGCAATAGGCAAGAGGAGAGTTTCAGAGAGCACTGCAACCTCCACCAAATTGTCTGAAACTATGCTGTCAAATATGTGCTACCAAGCCACTTACAGCTATTCAAAGTTAAATTTTGAATCAAGTAAAATAAAACGAAAATCCAGTCCTTTGGTCTTGTGAAGAGACTTTTCTTATGCTTCTAAACATGCATCCATGTACAACGCAGATAAGGAAGTCAGCAGATCCGAAAATCATTCATACCAATTTTAGCTTTGCTGTACCTATACTATCACATATATGTGTGTTAATATTAACAATATGCATCTCCAACTCATATTTTATGACTTTTAATTAATGTTAAATTAATCAAACAGGAACCGAAAACAGGAAACACTATTTCTTAGTAAAAGTACTATTTGTAGTGGAGTGTGGTGTGGCATCCACCTGTAATTCCAGCACTACGAAGGCAGAGGCAGAAGGAACACAATGGAGCATAGCTTAGGCAACTGAGCAACTTAGCAAGAACCTCTCTTAAAATAAAAACTAAAACTAAAAAGGCAGGAACTATGGGTTCAGTCCCCAGCACTGAAAAAAAGAAGACTTGGTTCCTTAAATTAAATGTGCTTCACAAGCTGAATAGTTTCTGAGGGCTTCCAATAATCATGTGCTGAGCAGTTGAGTATGTGATCTGTTTTGTATACCTGCTTTGCACTGTGTGTATCTGTGATGCTCACACACTTTTTATTTAAGCAGTATTTACCATTTGCCAGGCTGAGAGGCCTGTGACAGCAATAGCTGTGTCTTTCCACTTTTCTGTTGTAGCCTCAGCATCTAGCACCACACCTGGACTACTGCGATTGTGTGATAAATATTCTTAAATGAGTGGATGAATACTTCATAACTCCCTATATCCCTTCACGGATAGAAATGCTAACTTCTTGGGTTAGTGTGGGACTGAATGTAACAGTGTAAATTACCTGACAGGTGCTTGACACCTGATAGGTGCTCCAGTACCACGTCTTCTCTCATCTCGTGATTAATAGAAGCACTTGGATCTTCTTGTTGCAGAGGCTCATGGCCAGGCTGATAATTTCCCCAGCTTTCAGCTGCCGTGTTTCCTTTGCTTTGATCAGAAGCTTGGCTTAAGTCATTAACTAGAGGGAAAAAACAGTCAAGAGTTCATTTCTGTTATTTGGCAGTCAAGCAGCAGTTCTGTAAGGAGACAAAGTACTAACTCGGAGTAGTTAGCTTCATATTTCATTCTAGAAATCTCTTCAAGTCTAAAATTCTGGCCTTTTACCAACCATCTGGTTCATTCAGCCTTCTCTTCTCCTATCAGAATTTCTGAGAGCAAAACGCTGCCAACAGTTAAGTGTTGAAATCCTTCCTAGGACTCCTTAGATCTGAATCAGTATGGCAGGACCAGCTGCAGGGAGCGATCTGGAATGAGTGGAACTTTCGGATCAAAGTCTTTTTCTCTGCCCTTTTCTGGACTTCAAAATCTCTCTTAAAAGGCTGTCTTAGTGAATTTTAGACGTGGGAAGGGTGACAGCGTTCTGTGTAGCTTAGAGGCATTAGTATAAAAGCCAATTCTGGGATACACAAAGCAAAAGGAGGAAAGGAAAAGGCCCTGAGTATTGTGTACACGGTTCCAAGTATTCGGAGCGTGATGCAGTAGCAGTTTTAGCCATCTACTAAAGGATATTAGTAAAAGTGGAGACCGTGTTAAAAAACCAAGTGTCGGATTGTCCTTTGCAGAAAGTTAATAAAAAGAAGGAAGTGAAAGATCGCTCATTATTTTTAATGACTTTGCTTTCCGGCAGCGTGCTTCTATCTCCCTGCCCTTCTGTCCTTGTGCCTTCTTCCAGCTCCTCACACCACACGCAGCTACTCCTTAGAATGCGGGCTTTGTTCGGACGCAAAGTTCATCCGGAGGCTCCAAGGGCCAGGCCGACCAGCTGCTAACGGCACTGCCAGTGCCAAGGTGATGATACAACGATGAGCCCACAACATTCTCCGCAGAGCAGTCACACAGCCGGACGGGCTTCCTCGCCGGCGGGTTCGCACGGCCCAGGGATTCAGCCTTCAATGCCGCATTGTGCTCGGTGGGTGATGTCAGTTTCAGCCACCCATAGCAGTTCTCCTGTCTTTGGTAAACTGCCGACAGCATCGTGCTGCTAGAAACAGCCTTCATCCTTGAACAGTCCCCGTGTATGTGTCTGTATCTCACTAGCCTTTCTAATGTTGTTACTTGGGTGTAAATATTTGTGTGCACACACTCTATCCTCCTCATTTAGAGCGGGGAGCTTTCTGTGCTATTGCCTGTAGATTAATTATGGAAAAGTATGTAATGAATTCATTAGCAGTGGAATGAAAAAATAATAAGTACTCTTTCATTGTAGCTCAATACTGAAAGAAGATAAGACCTTCAATCTAGGAATACAAATGTTTTATAAGGCAGCACAGCAGTGTTAGCCCATAAATACAGAATAAGGAATATCACACACACACACACACACACACACACACACACACACACACACACACACACACACACACAGAATGAAAACTGCACTCCGGATTCTATATTAGGTCTAGCTATCGTCATGCCTCTCTTCCAAATAAGAGCTGAACCGGCTGCGCTTGGGAAACTCCTTTGAACTTTTGTATTCACAAATCCACGTATTTTCAAAAAGAGATAAGCTCTCCAGAGAGAGTCTGGGGTAGGAAAACGACATCCGCTTCTGAGTGTGGGTAGGAGCAGGAACTGTGGCCGTGACCTCTTCTCTGACTGATTGGATC
This sequence comes from Petromus typicus, assembly GCA_004026965.1. Lineage (NCBI taxonomy): Eukaryota > Metazoa > Chordata > Mammalia > Rodentia > Petromuridae > Petromus > Petromus typicus. The sequence goes on along the minus strand of PVIR01027746.1, from coordinate 1,378 downwards.
AGAATCCCTTCGATATTCATCAGGCAAAATCATCAGAAATTTGCCTATTTTTGAACTTAAGAAAGACTCTGCCTGGTTTACTCATGTTTCTGTAAGAGCATATGTATTTTTCAAACAAAATAAATGGGTCTTTTGCCAAAAGTATTCAGACAGCACCCCCTTACAAAAACCCTTGCTAGAAATAGAGTATATGTTTATTCATTAGCTGTCAGGCACTTCTGGGCTCAGTACCACACACAGAGGCTGCTTAATAACATTTCCGGAGAACTGTGCTGGGGACTATTTTGGTGGAGATATAGCCATCCTGACAAGACCCACTCTTTTGCTTGTCTTCATTCAGAAGAGGAAAATAGGATCGCCCTTGCCTTATCTAAACACTGCCACATTGTTGACCAAAAATAACCCAACAACAACAACAACAAAAATATACTTTATTGTCATTCTAGACAGTAAAGAATTAAGCCAGTCAGCCAATTTGAAAGTAAAACGAATATATTTTAGTTTTTCCCAAAGCCCAGAAGAGATTTAGTTAGAGTGAGTCCCTTCCCAAATAATTTAACTTTGTCTCCTGACAATAGTTTAGCGTTGTTTGATCTTTTTAGTTGGGAAGAGACAAACTTGATAAGCTACTGAGAAGAAAACTAATTAGGAGAGAGGTTCCAAAGGGTTCACTGGATCTCAGGAAAAAATAAGATGAACAAAGGAAAGAAAGCAAACATTCTGTTCTGTCATCAACTAGACTCCTGCTGTGCAGGGTAAGGTGTGGCGGGAACAAAGTCATTTCCCAACTGCCGAGGCCTCTCGTTGTCTTGTAAGAATCTGTAGGAAAATCATCAAACATGGCAACGGCAATTCACTCCAGAAGTTGGTAGTATGAGAAGGAGGAAGGATGTCTAGCATCAGTGTGGACAGCGCTTCACCACAGGAGGTAAAGAACTATCATTTAAGGGCAGAGAGCTGGCTAATCACCCGATATCTAAACTATGCTATTAAGGGTTACTAATTGAGATACTTGATTACATTTCCATTTCAGGACAGAGGGCTTTAGTGAGCTTTGTGTGTACTTGGACAATATCGTAAATGTGCGCACACCTCCATTTGTGTCTTGATGTAGGCAGGGAAGAACGGTTTGAGAAAAGGACGGAGTGAAGAAATAAATATTTCTGTCACATAAATCATTTCTTGGAATTGTAGCATCTAAACATGGGCCACATTATCTCTTGAAGAGTCATTCTGGACGTTTATAAGGGGTCACACAGACCAGCTGAGGGGTTAGTAATGAACATTGAATAGGGTGATTATGTGAAGCACGTTTTATCATCTCCATAGGAACAAATAGGTATCAATTACCTTTTCATTATCTCAAGACTTACTCTGA
>PVIR01027745.1:0-22602 GCA_004026965.1 Petromus typicus | reverse complement strand
TAAGCTCCAAACCCGGTGCAGATTCAGTGGCACAGTCGCCGTTTCCCGAGCCGCCCGCTGCTAACCTCAGTCCCTGGGCGCTCTTCCGGCGTGGGCCTGGAGACAAGTAAGCTCCAAACCCGGCGCAGATTCAGTGACGCAGACTCGGTGCTGCAGTCGCCGTTTCCCGAGCCGCCCGCTGCTAACCTCAGTCCCTGGGTGCTCCTCCGGTGTGGGCCTGGAGACAAGTAAACTCCAAACCCGGTGCAGATTCAGTGGCACAGTCTGTTAATTCATCTTTTAAGGCTCAGGTGTTGGGTATTTTATTCTATTAAGAAGAAAGTGATTAATACATGGTATTTCTACTCATGATGATAACTCACATAATTTTTCAGATAATTGAAAACTTAGTAATTCAATATAATTAGCACCTTGCTATTCTTTTGCTATGAACTTATTGGTTATGACTATAAAACTATTGAAAACCTTTAAATTACTCATACTCTTAACAGTCACTAAAATTTACACATCCAGAGGATATTCCATGGACATTTGATGGATCATTATTCATTATTTTATATAAAATCTAGTAATAATACCTTACAATATATGTACCAAAGCATTTTGCATGAAAATGAAAAGGCCAGATCTCTTGACTTTGTGTCACCTACAAATGTTATGAGCTGAATCAGGAGGGGATCTCCCCAAGGAGGGGTTCACTGTAGCCAAGATCCTGGAGCTGGTCAAGACAGTGGCTTTCTAGTATCTGCCTTGAACTGTCAAGGAACTCCTTGCTTGAACTGGGTTCCTGGATGTGTATCTACATGTCTTTCACAAAGGAGGTAACAGGAGAGAGCGCAGAAACTGATCAAACACAGGAAATCTTTTGTAAGTAGAGTTCAGAGATTTTTTTGTGACTTAAATGTGTATAATAAGAAAAGTAAGTTATCATAAAATTCATATATGAAGTGAGTGAATTTGGAAATGAGAAAAATGAAAACATTTGGAACATACTAGGGTTGAAGTTCAGGAAACACTTCATGACATTTCATGCAAATATTAGTTATATATTGTAACTGAGTGAGGTTAGTAGGAAAAAAAGGGGTGGAAATTTAGATTTGTGCACCTTTACAGTAATACGATCATAAAGCAGTGAAAGTATAGGTAAGAAAGGAAAGGTAAGCATGGAGCCAACATTTAGAGTTAGTTGAACAAGTAGGAATGGGAATAATGAAGAAGTTTCATAAAGAAGACTTAAAAAGAGAAAGGAGGAAAGATTCTTGTGACACAGTAAAGAAAAAGAGAAAACCAACTAAAGATGTTTCAGGTTTGAACACAGAGATCATAATGTTTTAAAAAGCATTAAACCTGAAAATGTTCATGTTGTGATAGGAAAAAAAAATCCTTTGATGCAAAAAGGGCATACTTGACTTGCGAATAGTGCCAAGTTGTTAAAGTAAGACACACTCTATACAAAAACATATGACTAACCAATGGTCTTAGTTTTTATAAAGGCATATTCAACTATAAAGATTCTTTTGAAATGAAGCATAAAATATTCTGAAAAAAAGTTTAAGGTGCTTAACTGTAATAATTTCCCAGAAAAACTTTCCAAATATATTCTCTTGAATTTGCCAAAGCTATGTTCTTTGCATAAGTTTCTGCTTTATCAATAGCTAATTTTACATGGGTCTTTTATTTATGGAAAAAAGTATTGCTTTGGTAGAACTAAAACATGTAGTTAACTTAGGTTTTCCTCATGTGCTTTTTCTTTGCTAAATGTATATAAAACTAAATTTATTTCAAAATTGCAAATTTATTTCAATCATTTTACAATGACTTATTTTTAAGTGTTTTACCTCAAGAAAATGAAAATACACATGAAATACCATTTGAGATCTTAAAAATGGTTAGCTTTTTGCCAAATATATTAAATATATTTGCATTTCAACACAAATTATAAAGCAATTCTATCATCTCAATAAGTGTTTTCTTAGGTACACCAGAAGTACAAAAATAGTCTATATCTGGAATAAATAAATTTAAATATGGAATTAATGTATAACAAAAGAAAAATGAAAAATTCAAGACATTCCTATAGTTCTTAGGTGCAAGTTGGCTTATTTTCCTATACTAAAAATATGTTCAAATATAGAAGTGAAGTTAATATTTTTAACTTCTCAGGGTTTATATATGAAATTATACTTTTAAAATGTATTTCTAAAAATTTTTGTAAGAAGCTAAACTTTCCGTCACATTTAGTTATACTTTACAGAAAGAAAAGCCTTTGTTATAAAAAACATTATGTGTTAATTATTATATGACCTCATATGCCTGGAGAGATATTTTCAAATTAAAATATTTGTTTAACTAAGTTGGAATTATACATAGGTACTTTCAATCAAACCGACATTTGTTTCTGGTGGAGATACTTGTTTAACTTTCAATTTGTTAAATGTTATTTCAAACATAGTTGTGTTTACTTTTAAGATATTGAGGGTGATAGGAAATTTTTATAATCTGCAAAGACAGAAATGCAAGTTAAAATGTACTTTGCCCATGAAATAAGCACAGAATGACTAGAATTTGTTTTAAATCTAATAAATGATTAAATTGTGCCAAAATGCAATAAGGTACAAAAATTTAATATACAAAATATGGGGTAGGTGTGTTACAAAGTCTACAAAACCCACTGTTTTCTCTTAATTTGGCTTTCTGATTATTATGTAATAAAATAAAAAGGATAAAGTAAATAACCTCTTTGTTTTTATTAGTAAGCCAAATAAGACTGATTGACTCCAAAGAAAACGCACAGGGTGTACTGAGCTGAGAGAAGCAGAAAGGATACTGAGATGACATTATTTTCAACCACCTCACTACTACACAAAAAAATAAATAGGTCACAGATAAATAAATAATGCATCTTTTCTCTGGTATGAGAAAATAAAGATGTAAATGAGTTCTAGAATTGTATATTATATATTGTGAAATAGAAAATATTTGAAGTGAAATAGGGTGAAGGGGGAAAATAATGAGATTATAACAAAAAAGAAAGGAAACAAATTTTATGTGTGGGGGGGTGGTAGGGTGGGTAGGGCTATGAGAAAAAATGAAAATTAAGTTGTGTCTTATACTGGTACAATTCCCCATTGTGGAGTGCATCATGATGTGTATATGTAATGTACCAATAAAGATTTCAATTTTTTAAAAAAAAGAAATTAGTTTTCACTGTTTTTACTTTCTTTGAAATATTAGCATGGCCAGAGATTTGGTGCTACTCACAAAGATCATATATTCTGTGTTTGGATGTGATGGGGGCTCTAATATAATTAAAAGTATTTACTGAAAACCTCTGAAATTGTTGGTACACTCAAAACTAGTCTTGATTATTGGTAAGATTTTTTTAGTTTCTAACTGGAAAGTTGGTTATAATATCACAAAGTTACAACCATCTGAAGAGTGTTTGTTTAATTAACCACGGTCTTTCCAGCAAAACAATAGTTTTTTCAACAAGAATGTAGATGGAATAATTGTACTTTTCCAAGGAAAATGCTGGTCATCTTGTGTGAGTTTGGCTTTAAATTTTTTTTAGGGCATGTATAATTCTATGTTTATTAAGCTGCAATTTTGTAACTTAGCCAAATGTTGTTTGCAATATTTTCTTCTTCTATATTTCTACAATTTTTTTCCCTGAAATATATACTGGGGACTATAACAAAACATAGAGATAAAAATCGGACTAAAATAAGCATTATGTTTATTCTAGTCCAATGGCAGGGGAAAGATAGAAGAAACTCTAATAATGAAAGTTGTAAAGGGAAACTTACAAGGTTTTAGGACATCACAAAGAATCAAGTAGAGTTGAAGGCAGAAGACTAAATAAAGAATGTTGGAAGTGTTTCCACAATTTAAACCTTAACAGTAATAAATAGATTAATTATATCATGAGTTTTTTAAAGTTTTCAAAGCTGGCATATTGGAATTCTTACCATTCATATTGAAGGAACGTTAAGAAAGAAGAGAGGATTTTCCATGAGCAAAAATATATCAGTTAGTTTTCTCAGACAGGGATTCATAAGACATAAAACCTGCAAACTCATAATGAAAGATGATTACATTCCATATATGCTTCCCTTAGGGAAGAAAAACCATTATTTAAAATGAGGTTAGCCAGAAAATACAATTGTTTAATTTCAACATGTGCTTCAATCCCAGGCATAGCTTTATAGCCATATTAGCAAGCATTAGTTTTAGTGTGTTTTTCTACCAAATCCACTAAACATTTCTTTAGGGAGATAAAAGTCAGAGTTCTTTTAATGCTTTTATCCATCTTCTCTGTGAGCAAGTCTGAGATGAAAACACAAGAGAGATTTTATAATGTTTAGCACTGCAGAGCTCTGGGATATTACACAGTAAGAACAATAAAGCACCAACTTCAGTGTGGCCCCATTATTTCCTGTCAAAATTCTTCCAGCTTCTAGCTGTTCAGACAATAAGCAGAGGGGAATAAAAGTGTCCAAAGGACTGAGAATTGGACAATTGTATTTCATTTAGGATAACTCCGTGTCTCAATATTCCATTGGGTGATGTATTTTTCAACGAAAAAAAAATCCCAAAGAAAAACACTTATCATATATTTAAATTGATTTAATCAGTACATTTTTATATATACATTATGATCACAATCAACATTGAGAGTTTTTACCAGTACATGACATGACTTATTTCTCATTTTTCTAATTCCCCTGCCCTCCCTACAGTGCCCCTGCCCTCTATGTGCATAACCTTTGTTTCCTTTTTTTTAACTATCAAGTGGTTTATTTCTCTTCTTTACTTATCCCTGCCCCACTTTTCCCTTTTTTTCTGAACATTTTCTACTTATATCATGTTCTTTAAAGGTCATTTTGAACATAATAACCTTATCTACTTTCCTTTTCTAAAGATATTTAATTCTAATTATCTGACTGATCTCAATGCCAAGGATTTAGCTCAGTGGTTCTGTTCCCTGCCTCGCAAGGCCCCAAATTCAATCCCCAGTATCACTAAAATAAAGATAATTAAATAAATAATATAATATAATATAATATAATATAATATACTTGTTCTTGTCTTTAATTGTATTATGTACTACATATTTTTTCCTTTCAATTAAGTTAGTAAACATTATTGATAATGATTTGGATTACTGAACAGGTTTTTGCTGGTTGTTTCTCAGAAATTTTGAACTTTACAGATTAATACTATGTTTCTTTGCTTCCATTGTCTTACTAATTAGCATACAAGGGACCCCATCTTCCCCTGCTTTGGCCTGCTCATTGGCCCTTTATTTGGCTTACCGTTTTCTGTCGCCTTCTAAGTGCTAGTGGTCCCTGAAGTTGCGGGCTTTGCACTATTCTTATTTCTACACCCTTTTCCCAAGCTACTTCTATTGCTTTTACAGTTTCAATATATTTATATACAGCAATATATTATATTTATAATCCTAGCCAAGACTTTCTCTTAAAGTCTTAACTGTAAAACTCAATGGTATATTCAAATGGACTGTCTTATAACATGATACAGAAAAGCTTATTCTTGTTTTCTAATTTAATTTACAAAATATCTTGTTTATGTCTATCTTCTCTATTAACTGATATACGTTCTCCAGTGAAATTGTGAAATTACTAATATAGCTTAGAAAGAAAAAATCTTGGTCCAAAGATTGTGTGCTTTGTGTACACTTGGCTGAACCTCATTAAATGATCTGTCCCTTCCAAACTCAGGTAATATGAACTGTCAGTCTTTTCTTTGAGGCTCATTAATGAAATAAAATATTTGCTGTTGTGTTCTCTACTAAGTAATTGAGAAACTGGAAAATGCAAATTATATATTTTATTTCCAGCGAATTATAAAACAAAGTTTCCCAAATACTTAACCTCTTTAAGTTTTCCAGGTAGGTCCTTAAGGAATGATCATAGGATAAAACCAAGTTAATGTACACACAGATGCAGTTTATAACTCCATATTGCTGTAAATACAAGATAATCCTAAACACAAGTGTCCTTCAAGCACAATTGGTAAAGAACAAATCATCAGCTTAAGACATTCTAAGAATTATTGATTTTACATTATTTAGAAAAATTTTCTAGACAATAAATCATCATTATTGCATAGAACATATCCTCTGGACCCAGTGGTTAGGTGACAAAAATTACTAGAGGCATTAATCTAGGTAAATAGTATTAAAATTTATTTGCTTTTGAGATTGAACTCTGTTATAGAAAGAAATTGAAGACATTTTAAACCTTGCTTTCTTGTGTTAGCTTCTTATTTTCGCTGGCTTAGTATAGCTTCCATATTCCTTTAGAGATGCTAATCACTTGATTAAAGAACCTTGTGTCAAAAAATTATTTTTGTTTGTATATTTCTGACTTTAATTAAATCTTTTGGGTGAACACTGGAAAATTAATTCTCTTGTAGTTTGATCAAAACATAACCTAATTTCAAAGTTTACTTCTTTATTGAAATGAACTTGTTCCAAATGTAATTCATCTGAGACAAACATGCATGCACTCAGGTACACACACACACACACACATATACACACACAAACACACACATACATTTTTCTTCTATCTTTGTTCCTTGAGTGTAGATATTCACATATTATTCTGCAATAGGAGATATCAATCTAAAAATCATTAAGTATTTCTAGTTTCACCTGTAGCTTTACAAGGAGAAAAAGTAAACAATCCAGACACACATGCACAATAATTTATCTATTTTTGATAGTTAAAATTAATAGACTCACTGAAATATTAGACTTTCATTTGTGCCAATTTTATGTCTTACAAATATAAATCAAGAAAAACTATATGTTTTATTAAATGCACTTACAAATGTCCAAAATTTACTGAGTACATTCTGTACATCTATGATGTTACATACATTGTGTATATATTAATGAAGATATAAATGCCACCCATTCCTTCATACTTCTTATATACAAATGAGGAACAATAGTTAAAACCCATTTACAGTATGTTTCATGACAATTAACTGTATGGTGAGAAATAAAGTGGGAAAGAATTACATAACCTTTAAATGAGAAGGTGCAAGCTGGAAAGGGGAAGAAGCCTCCCTGGGAACATGCTTTGGAATATAGCTGGGAAAAAGAGAAAAAGGTAATGAACATCAGCATTGTTTGAGAACCACCATTCCAGACAGCTGGAGAAAAAGTGCCCAAAACAAGTGATTACAGAAGGAGAGTCAGTTGGCTGACAGGACCTGGGAAAAGCAAGATGATAGAAATGGAAGAAGACTCATGGCTCCAGGGACAAGGCACCGGGAAGTGATATAACTGATGGGGAAATGGAGGAGATTCTTCTGATGATGGTATTGCTGTCTTGACAGTTGCCATATCTATAGTCTGGTCAGGATTGTTTAATATAGTTTTGCAAAATGTAATCATTAAAAGAAACACATTGTGTCTAACTTCTTAATGTTGCATAATGTCACACACAAAATTTTATTAAAATAAAAAGTTAAAATATGTACTGAGCATAATTATTAACTTTGGATATTTTTGTGTTATAATTCAGTGACTAGATTTGAAAATAATGCTGACATTGTAAAATGTAAAATGTAAAATATTTTTGAAGAAATTGTTGTAATCAGTAGAAATAATATATAGAATTACTGACAAAATAGGACTAGATAGTTTATATTAGTTTAAAATGGAGAACAAATGCTCGAGGGAGTACATAATTTGACTTAGGAATCAGATATAATAGGATATTACAACCACTCCCAGGGCTACAAAAATTAAAAATTTGAGCATTTTCATGACTTTAGAGTGATGTGGAAAGTATATGTTTAAATGTGCATCTCTGTATTTTCTATTTTAAGAATAAGTTAAAATTTTATGTTTATTAAAATAAAAATAGATAAATACAATGCAGTAAATACATGGAAAAAGCTCTGTACAGCTAGAAGTATAAAATTCTACATAGAAACATAAGCAGAGACAAATCTTAATGAATGCACAGGATATTAATATGAATTTAATAAAAGTTTTATGAAATTTATCATGAAATCATTACTGCATATTTCTACAGACAGATGTGATGATAAGGAAATATATCTAACACACTGACATGTTACACTGGTGTGCAGGGAAGATTAAGACTTTATTTATAATATATTACTGCATTTTGCACATCTTTTCCATTTTACATCAAAAATGGTGTCCAGACTCCGAAAGAAGTCAAAATGCCCTAATTACCTGGTTTGACTCTGACGTGGCCTGCCAGTAAGTGAGGTCAGGCACTACTCGCAGGACTCGTTAAACCCTGAGATATGGCTGAACCAGCTGGACATCCTCCAGACCTCACCCTGGCAACCATTTCTGTCTCAATTCACAGTCCCTAAATTATCCAGCAGGATCAGAGAGGGAAGACTAGTAAGTCTTCTGACCTCTGGTCCTCTCCAGTGTGATGAGACATTTCCACCCCATAAGCCAAGCAAACAACTGCAGTGTCGGGAGTGTCGAGCATGAGGGAGCTGAGATCACTCAACCTCTTTTATGTCGAGGACTGCTGTCCCGCAGCTGCGATAAGATCCAGTACTGGGGACGTTTTTAGAGATAGGCACTTTAAATCTATCAAATAGTCTTGGAAAAGCTACTCCATACAATGCCAAACAACGTGCTGTAAAAATAAAGGTCAGGACCGAGCCACACTTCTGATTGTATGAAACTAGGAAATTTGAACAGCAAATCATGTGGATGAAAAGGCATGTGTATCTGCCATGAAAGTCACGTCTAATTCTTCTTTTGTTAGAAGCACCTTCATTTTGATAATTTCATCTGAAGGAGAATAAGGATATGATCTAGGTTTCTGCTTATCTAGTTTAAAAAATGCACTCATAAATAAACAAACTATAAACCAGGATAGCTAACTGGGGTATTATGAATCTTATTTTTAGAGTTTTTAAAATGATAACTTTTTAATTTATAAAGGTAAACTTACAAGAGAGAGAATTATATATGTTAGAAATCTAGGAACTATTTTGGGTATACTACTTTCACTTAGCCACTTTAGCTGATCTATTTCCATGCATTCCTTATTTATCTTACTACTTAGAACACCTCCATTTCTTGACACCTCAATTGCCATCATCCGAAAACAAGTTCTTGTCATGCTTGCCTTGAGAGAGATCTTCACAAACGAATAGGCTAGGCGAATGAGCCTGCTTTCAGCAAATGACGGGCCACTTCTCAAGAGAGAGAAGACAATCACTTGGGAGCTGAAAAGTCCAGCTGCCATCAATACATCTGTGTCAGTGGCCTCGGACTCAGTAATAAGTATATCAACCTAGATTCCTCAACCTTCCAATACCTATGTAAGCCTAATTCTTTTCTCAGTTAGCTGCTAATAACTCTTCTACTGTCAGCGTTTTGACTCAAGGATGTCTCTTCCTGACAGACATTGCTATTTCTCTCTCTGAGACTCCCCCTACCAATGTAATAAACTCAGCTTTTCGTTAATAGCTTCCAGAATCAATCTCTAATTTTAGTCTCTGTTCACTGAAATAAATTTATTTTCTCACAAAAATCCTAATTAAGTGAATGGATTCCTGTGTGCCATTTTAAACAATTATTTTCCTCTATAAACACCACTATTCTAGTTATTTCTGGTTTCCAGAATCCATATTAGTTATTTCAGGTCAATTTACTTTAATGAAGCTAGAATGAAGATTTGAAAATACAGTTCTCATAAGAATATCACCTCAGTGTCACAATTTTCACTGCATTGAAAACACTTTAAAATTTTATATCGTGTATAAACTAGAAACAAGGAACAAATAGACTTCACCCAGCCTTCAGTTCATTTATAAACTGTCTCCTGCCAAAGCAGACAAAGAGAATAGTTTATTGATGACAATAGTAAATGTATTGTCTATTTTGATGAAGAAAGACTACTTTCTCAACCTTAATAATATTCCAGAAAAGGGTCAAGAAAGAAAATGTGTCAGGTTTTGAGATCAGAATTCAAGAGGTGTAAGAAAAAGTCCTTAAGCCGGGGATTTAGCTCAGTGGTTCTGGTGCCTGCCTTGCAACTGCACGAGCCCAGGGTTCAATCCCTGGTAACCACATACAACAATACCAAGCATGGAGACTCACACCTCCAGAGATCAGAACCACATACCACAGTGCCGGGTGTAGTAGCTCAGGCCTGTAATCCCAGCACTTGGGAGGCAGAGGCAGGAGGATTACAGTGAGTTCAAGGCCTTCCAGAAATACAAAAACAAGACCCTGTCTCAATAAATAAATAAATAAATAAATAAATAAATAAATAAATAAAAAGTTTTAGAGAAGTTATTAGGGACAGGCATATTTTGTGTTGTAAAAATTTAGTATTTTGATAACCATTTAAGGAAAATGGTGTATTTTCTAAGATAACAATATATTCCTCTGATCAGTGGATTTTGATCCCAGAAAAGCATCTTTTTATTGATAGGTTGATTTTTATGATATCTTTGTGTAACTATTTCTCTTCTTAGAGGATATTTTCCTTCCTCCTTTCCATCACTTTTAAGATAGGTATTTTTTGACCCTGCTGACTATGCTATATCACTCTTTTTTGTGCTTTCTTAGTTCTGATTTTCTTAACAATTAATCTATAATTATTATATTTTATTTACTTGTTTAACCATCAATTAAAGGGAATTATTTCATCAGGCTATATCATATTACATTTCTTTGGTTTACCCTGTTGGACACATAATTTACAACCCTACCAATCACATAATTATTCAAAATTAGGAAAGATGAATGAACAGAAAACCATCCTGTACTTATACAGTACTTCTATTTTATGTTCTTGTTTCTTTTTCTTTTTAATACCAGGAGCTTGTATTTTCCAGGTAGATGTGGTGTCACTGAGCCTTTTTTAAAACTTTTTACAGAAAGTTATATTTAGCCTAGATTTTCAAAAATCAGGATTAACATTCAATACCATGTAATTTAGGAGTTTAAAGGGGAAAATTTCTAAATTATTAAATTCCTCATTTAGGCTTTATAAATTATAGAAAGAATTAACAGGAAAAAATTCATGGTAATTAAAATTAGTCAAAATCTTTATATGAGAAAAATGTCACAAATAGGAAAAATTTCCCACTTTTTATTTTACAAAATTTTCTCAGAAGACATTATACAACCAAATGCAAGTAGAGAACTCAGAGTCTAACATCTGTGAATAATAATGAAATACATTATTCATTATAATCAGAAATGCTAAGAAAATTAAACAAAAATTTTGTATTTTAAAAGTATATTTATTCTCAAATTGACTTTAGATTTATATGATGGAAAACAGCGAACAAAGTATATAAGATTCATATTCACACAAATGCACAAAATACATGAGAATAGTAAAATATTGCATAATTTAAAAATAAACCATTTACTTGCAGCAGAAGATTGTAGAATGAACTCAAGTGTCTTGAAAATAAGTAACATTTATCAAACCTCTACTGAAGCCTAAAACTGAACTAAGTAGTTCAAGATACAAAAAGCATGAAATTGTCTCTGTTCCGTGTAGTATTAAATCAGGAGAGACAGGTAAACAAGAAGCTGAACTAATTATTTTCAAACAAAGTTGTTAAAAAATGTAAAGAAATTGATATTAACAAATGTATTCATAGAAATAAAATGATTGGCATGCTGATAAATCACATAGATGTATTAAGTATTTGAAATCAGGGAAAATTAGAAAGATATTTTTAAAAGTAAAATAGAAGCCTCTGTATGAATAGAGCCTAAGGAATTATTATAACATTGTGGGGTACATCTCCTTCAAGTACTTTCTTTTTAGATTAACCTATCAGTAGTTTCTTTTGGTAAGAAAAAGCATTCATGTCTTACATGCTGTCCATACAGATATGTCAATTATGAGGAATTAATTCAAAAATGAAGATACACCAAGAGTGCACAGATGTGCCGAAATGGTAAGAACAAACCTTGTAATTATGGAAATCACATTCATTGGACACCCACATCCGGGAAATATTCATGGAAAGGGTCACTCATTTCTGTTCACAATGTGGGAATATGCATCACAGTACTTGGCTCTGGATTATCTTAGGATATTTAGAAATGGAACAACCCTGGACAATGTCTCCCTCCAGAGCACAGGACAAGTATGCTCAAGGTCCATTGTTTAAGAGAAGTAATTTGGACTTCAGATTCCTTTCCTCTGATGCGATCCAATTCATGACCCAGAGCGCTTGTGCTTTGTTCTCCACCGTCCCATGGGATATGAGGACAAAGGAAGCCAGTGCAAGTTTATGGAAGCACATGTTGCTGCTGGGAACTGACCCAGAAATCTTCTGTCTTCTAGTCATATCCATAAACCTCATGAGCTTTCAAATAAAATAGGATCTCTGTGTTTCAACGTTCTTTCCAGAACAATGGAATCGAATGCTGACAGAGATACAGCTTTCAGAAAGAGGGAGTATAAGGATCTGGTGGACTAATTAACAGTATTTGAAAGAACCTCAGCAGAATAAATAGCAAATGTGCTGAGCAAATCATATAATCAAACAGATAAAATAGTGTTCCACTTTATTCCTTGTTATGAGGAGGCACTATGACTGGCAGTGATAGAATGAAGACAAAGGAAGAGTTTCACAGGTAGCTTCAGGAACAGAGTCCTGTTCTTTATCATCATTTCTTACTAGTCTGATAGTAAATGTAATGTTGAAGCTTAAAATTTGCCCTCTGAGTCCGGTAGTCTGTTGTTCCTTTCAGAAAATCAAGATGGCCTCATGTCTGTGTGCCAAAATGGGAAAAGTAAAATTCACAAATGCTGCAGGGAGAGGCCAGGCCAGGCACAAGTTCTCCACTTCTGTTGGAATATGAGAGTGTGATCTACAATGTTTGTCAGAGGATTAGGTGGCTTAGAATCTCCTGAGCCTATAATCCCAGTTTGAAATCCATTCATGGATAAAAATTAAAGATCTTATACTTTCCTCACCATGGCAATTATTGCCTTTAAAAAGTTGTGGGTGTCTCTTGGAAATTTCCCTGAGCACAAGAGAAGTCTCTAAATCATTAACAAGAAAATTGGCAGCCTTGTGCGACAGAAAGAAAACCCGAGTCTGTGGCCACTGTGCTCAAACCCAATGGTCCCTGGTGCCAAAGGTGATGGCTTCAAATACTGCTCTCAGCTGTCCTCATGATATCACAGAGGCAGGTCTGGCAGCACATTCTCATAATCCCAGCCCTCTGATAGGCTGATTGCAAGGTAGAGCCCTGCTTGGCTAATTTAGTGAAAACTTGTTTAAAAAGAAAAATTAAGAAAAAAATGGACCAGATGATGTATGACATTGTAAAATACCTGGGTTTCATCCTTAAAACTGAAGAAAAGAAAGAAAAATGATGAAGAAGTGTCAACAATAATGACCTTGTCATTTGACAGTAGGTGATGATATTAGCAAAAACACTAAAAAACACTAAAACACAAAAACAACTAAAATTTTAGATGAACTAACACTAGCAAATTTGAAGCTTAAATTATTAGAAACAAAAATGCAGCTCAATTGCGATTGCCAAACATCCCTCTGGCTCAGCATTTCTGATATCTCCTTCCTCCACTGCACCTCGGTAACAGTAAGATAAAAGAGGTGCATGCACAGAATTGTAGTCTCCCTGTCTTTATGGTGGACTACAGTATAAACACACCTACCTAAGTATTCTGAGAAACTTGGGAGAAGTGAGGAATCCAGCCTCTGTGACTTTCTTATGGGACTCTGTGAAGGAAATAGGTGCCAAATTTTAGTTGATGCATTTTAGACAGAATTGAGTTAGGGAAGAAAACAAGTATTATCTTATTGGTGAGGCTCATTAGGGAAATCCAAGATGCTATTAGTGATCGTGTATCTGAATGTGTAGTAGATACTAATGTAGTACAATCATTTGTTACCATCCCCAAATTACCAGACATCATTCTCCTTACTGGGTGGTAGAGAGAACTAATGACACTATTGTTAATCTCCATCTGTTGGAAAAACAAGATTTAATGTGACTCCATACAGCCTCTAGAGCCTAGAACTTTCATTTGATAATTTATATTGTGTTGTTAAACTTTAAGATCTTGTTGTTGAATCAGAAGCCTCAGTTTCAAATGCTCTACCCACGATAATGCCAAGCCCACACCTGAAAAGACAATGAAAATAGCCATTTATAAAATGTAGGTGTCTGTTCATCAGCTAGAGTTCCTAGGGATATGTAGGAACACAGTGCTTCATCTCTCTGGTGTTCAGGGAAGTTCCATCATTTCTTTAGACAATTTCCTGGCAGAAAAAAAAATGTACTAGTACTGTACTGGGATCTTTAGGTCTTAGAGATAGTGTCTGGCTCTTTAATGCTTTCTTCTTAATCATGTATATTAGTTCATACAACGCATTATATTACATTGGCTTACACAAAGTAGCATATTTTTACTGGGACCTAAACTAATATGTTTCAAAATCTAGCTACCTACCTGTGCCATACTTTGTAAGTTTAAAGTCTCTCTTAGTCACAGCTCAGCTCCCTGATTCCAGCCTGAAGCAAAGGAAGGCAGTTAAGACTTATCAGTGCCTTGTCATTGGAATTCCCTTCTTGAAACAGGCTAATGGACTGCTACTAGTTTATGCTCAAAACTGAATTCCTCATCAAGGGGGCCTCGGGACTTTGCTGTCTGATTTTGCCATGATGGCGTAGATCAGCTTGGATTCAGTAACTAACAAGTGAGTTGAGCTTAAGAATACTTCCCGGGGGCCGGGGAGTTAGCTCAGTGGTTCTGGCCCCTGTCTTGCAAGCGCAAGGACCCGGGTTCGATTCCCCAGTAACCACATAACAATACTGGGTGTGGAGACTCACCCCAGCAGCAACCAGTACCACATACCACAGTGCCTGGCGTGGTGGCTCATGCCTGTAATCCCAGCACTCAGGAGGCAGAGGCAGGAGGATTGTGATGTGAGTTTGAGGCTGAGCTCAGGGCCATCCTGAACCACATAGCGAGACCCTGTCTCAAAAAAACCTAAAAAAAAAAAAAAGAAATACTTCCCGGACTGTGGAAATGCTGCACTCAAATATAAAACTTTCCTGACCCCAGCACCACCCTGTTATTACATGAAATCATATACTTTGCAGCCAGGAATAAAATTGATGGCCCAACAGGGTCGGCACCTCACCTTGACTTAGTTCAAGGATGATTCAGTGGAAAGGTACTACTGTCACTGGACAATGAGGCTGGCCAGCTTTAGAATCAGCCTGGCTTGATAAAAAGCAGATCCACTTGCTATACTGATTGTACAGAACTCAAGCTCATTATCACATCCCTGGCCAATCTCTGGATGAGCCCAGTAATAATTACTTCCTTGGTTTTTTTTGTTGTTTTGTTGTCAACAATCAACAACAAGTGTGATTTCATCACCATTTTGGAAACTGTAGATTGACAGTCTATCTTGTAATTCTACATTTGAAGATTGCAATCCTACAATCTTCAAATAAACATTGATTGTTTATTAAACCATCCAGATAATATAGGAAGACACTCAAGTGTGAGACCTGACTCCACAATAAACTTGAATGGATGGAAGGAAGCTGGTACTCAGGCTACACAGCCCAGATTGGCACCATCGCTGCCCAAAATCATCAGTGCAGACAATACACATTGTGTTCAAAGAACTCCATCCAGTTACACTGTGAAAAAGTTCAACTCTTCCTTTTGCTTCTGATTCAGGGAATCTTGCATCTCCTACTGGTATGTGTTGATAGAACTTCAGCAGACTAACTTGTTCATTTATGAGTAGTATAAAACCTTGGACACTTCTCAATCCTTAATACCTGCAGATAAACGTTGTGCTTTGTTTCTGTTTGGTTTGCATTTTCTGTACTGAGGATTGAACCTAGGACATTTGCACTGAGCTACATTCCCAGTCCTTTCGACTCTTCTGAGGCTAGGTGGAAATTTGCAATCATTCCACCTTAGGCTCCCAGAGAGCTGGGTTTACAGATAGGTCCTGTTAGATAAACACTGTAAATTCAGGGATTTGATAATATAATTTTTATACATAATGTTTGGATTGTACAAGGTGTTTGAGAATGCTCATGTGCACCTTTCTCAGTATTTCATTCAATAAAATCTGTTTATAAAATTTCATTTTAAGTTTGTATGAAAATTGAAAATTCTAGACTATTCAGAATAAATTTTTCACACATATTTTTAGAGACAATGCTAACTGACATGCTATATTAATTAATATCCCCAAATAAATGCTTACATAATTAGACCTTGTATCTTTAAGTGTATTATACCTTTCGAGTGAAAATATTTCAATCATTTAGTGTTTAGATCAGAAATAAGTAGTTATAAATAGGAATAACAGTGCTGTTTCACTGTTATTTTCTTTAACTTTCCTTATGCTCACAGATAGGAATAATCAATGTAGTAATTATACACAGAATTTACAGTGCTCAAAAGTGTGACTCCTGAAATCTTCTTAGTAAATTAATGAATGTGTTAGGATTTGAAAAGCTGTAATTTAAATTATTGTTAAGAACTTGAAGTTTTTCCCAAAGTTGTATTTATTATGAGAAAATAGATTTATTAGACATATTGCCCTCCAAGCTAAGGCCTCACAAATGATGAGTGTGAGCTGCTCTACAATACCACAGAAAACAGATGAAAATTTTCAAGTGAGCTCCTTGGACTATTTCCTGGACATATAGTACCAAGTGAAAAGATCACATTAAGCTTTAAGAGAGGGGTGGAAAATATCCCCAAAGCAGTTAGCACAGTCTCTTTGTCAATAAATGCAGATATGGAAATATAATAAACATTTTATAGACATTTTTTTTCCTCCCTGGAAAAGAACAAAATGCCCTTATATGATCTGCTCTAACAGTCAGTGTCAGGCCATCTTTTCCCCAGAAACTTATGCCAATGCACTTCTCTAAGAAGAAATCTTCCTTTGATTTTTTTCTTCCAATGTCTGGAAGTTTTTTATATTTTTCCCTCTCTACTCTGACAGGAGTTGGTTGCACAGAAAAGTATTTCCACACTTATTGTGATTCTAGCACTGTTAATTAAAAAGTGCTTTGTCATTATTGCCTAGTTACTGAGTTTTAGCAATGGAAATGTAAAATTATGCAATAGAATGAAAATCCTTTTAGAGAACAAGAAAACGTAGTGTCCTAAAACTCCATTTCAACTTTGGATGAGAGAACAGCAGAGAAGTAATTCAATACAGAGCTCTCTGAAATCTTGATTCCATTATTTTGTTGTCTATGTAAAGCTAAGAAACCAAGTAAAATGCCAAATGTATCTATGTTTAACCACTATTTTTTCTTTGACTGATTAAGAACTTTTTTTTCAAATTAGTGAGTTCAGGAGCTTTACATTATTGACACAAATGGCACATTTTCAGAAAATTTTACAAAATTATCACCTATTCTACCAAATTAATGGAGTCATTCAAAATTATGACCTACTCCACCTGCTTGTAACGAAATGGATACGAAATTAGTTTTCACTAGGTTGTCTTGCAGATATGTAGTTTTAATATCACTGAATATGCTGTGTTTCTTGAGGGAAGTGATAGAAAAGTTTGAAATTTCATGCCTATAAAAGTTTGACCATTTGGATTCTGTTTCTTCATAGTAGCCTTTCACACTTAAATCAGATTTAAATAAGAGTTCCTTAAATAATTGACTATCTGAATTCCCTGGATAGTCTATAAATTATAGTAAGATATAAATATGCAAAAAATATGCTTGTGAGTTTTCCAAGTATTAATTGCGATTATAATTGCTTTTTATTCTCACTTTAGCTATGAAAAATAAAATAAATACTGATAATATACAGTGATTACCACCTTGAGAAGTCTTAACTCTGCTGCAATATATTGCTACTTAAAAGTAAATAGTGCTATTGTTTTAAATTTTTAATCTTTATTGGTACATTACATATATGCATCATGATTGCACTCCATAATGGGGATTTGTACCACTATAAGACACAACTTAATTCTCATTTTTTCCCATAGCCCTACCCACCCTACCGCCCCCCATATACATAAAATTTGTTTCCTTATTTTTTGTTACAATCTCACCATTTTTCCCCCTTCACCCTATTTTACATTGAGCATTTTCTATTTCACAATATATAACATACAATTCTAGGACTCATTTACATCTTTATTTTCTCATACCAGAGAAAAGATGCAATATGTACCTATCCGTGCCCTATTTATTTCACTTATGAGGATATCCTCAAGGTATGTCCATTTAAGTATAAATGATTCAAACTTATCATTTTTTATGACAGATAATACTCCATTCTGTAGAAGAACCATGGCTTTTTTATCCAGTCTCCAGTGGATGGACATTAATTTGATATATTAGAATTGCTAGGGAGTATTATTACTGCAACAACTGTACAATAAATGAATTTTTGTTTCCTAGAGATTAAACTTTAATAAACTTTATGAGATTCTACAAATGGTTTCATGTACTTGTAATTATTTAAGATAGCCTTGAATTTCACAAATAACTGGTTAAAAAATTGATTTTACTTCAAAAAATAATAATGAGTGAAGGGTCAGAGATTTAGCTCAGTGGTTCTGGTGCCTGCCTTACAAGTGCAAGGGCCCGGATTCTATCCCCAGTAACCACATACAACAATGCTGGGTGTGGAAACTCATACCCACCAGCAATCAGAACCACATACCACAGTGCAAGGTGTAGTGGCTTATGCCTGTAATCCCAGCACTAGGGAGGTAGAGGCAGGAGGATTGCTTTAATATGAATATGAGGCTGAGCTCAGGGCCAACCTGAACTACAAAGTGAGACCTTGTCTCAATAATAATAATAATAATAATAATATTTAATAATCTAAAATTCACATAGTTAAGGTTTTCTTGGTCTAAAACTAATTATATTTCCCTTTAAAACAAACTACATATAAACAAATAACTGTGGATGAACTTTTCCTGTAGTTATTTCTCTTTTATAATTCTCATGTCTTTGACTTTCACACTGTTGACTAATACAGAAGCATGAGGCCAGTGTGAGATGAAGCATCATCTGCTCCAGACAAGTGTGAAGGCAGAGATGTACTTCAGGAGAAAGTGGACTTTCTTGTAATTAGGAAAAGTACATTACTTAATGTCCAATCAGTATGCTTAGGAGGAGAAAGGATCCTTATTAACATGCATGCTAGGTCAATAAGGATAAATTGGGACTGGAAATTTCAAACTGGAAATCAGAGAAGAATGTCAGGCAGTTTTTCCTAAGAAGGCATAGAAAAATTACCCCAGGAATTATCATTTTGTCCCCTCACATTCACTCAACTGTCAGAAGTGACTAACTGGGACTGACAGCAAGAAGTCGAGGGTGTCTCACCAGTACATATTTCTCTACATAGAAAAAAAATCAGTAAATCAGGAAGGTTTCTTACCTATCTCCCAACTTCTGTATCCTTTTGTGAGCACTGTCCTAAAATTGTGATGTGGGCATTGAGTCTTCAGAAAATGTTTTCAGCAGAAAAGCAAAGAATTAGAGAAAGTTCTTAGCTTCTGTATTTCTAGAGACAACCCTAGAAAGAAATAGCATAAATCTTAAATGAAATTTTAAAATATTAGATGATCATTTCACTGGCTACAAGCTAGGAAGGAGGAAAACCGTTGCAACTAGAAAGTCAGCTGCTGAAGCACAACTCTGAAAAAGTTTGTACTTTCTGTTCTACACAGTCTAATCTTGGCGCAAGAATAGGAGATTAAAGTTAATATACCCTACATATATTATGTAGTCTATGAAATACAGACTGTGTCTGACTTCTTAGATGAAGGTGTTGTGAATCGCTGGGCCAGGTAGATAGACAAATTAAAACTGCTAAATAGAACTCTAGTAAATTGGCATAGAATTCTAAGACATAAATGGCACATTTAAAAAAAAATATTTTTTCTTCTGAGTTATCAAGACAAGCCACATAATCCCAAAGGCCTTTTCTGAGAGGCATAATTGAGAGAGGATGCTAGAGGAGAGACCAGGTCAAAACACAGGTTAAGTTTCAATAACCTTCCACTTCTTCCCAAAATGCTGACATACAATGTAAAATAGTAAATTAATAACAACCTGAACTGGAGCAAACCTTGACTTGCAAGATAAACACTCCAGATCTCAGAAAAGAAGATAGATAGCTGGGATGTTAAGACATGCACAAACTTACACTCATGCACACACACGCGACATTTTCAACACCACTTTTTTCATATTTCACAATGCATTTCTATCAGTTGGATTATTGATCCAAGAGAAATACACAGATCATGGTATTGACAGGGTTGTTTTACTCTGAGGGTTGTGAGGAAGAATCTATGCCCCTCCCTGAGCTTTTCATGGTGTGCCAACATCTTTACCATTTCTTCACTTTGGGACTTTACCTTTATCTTTGCATTCACCTCCACTTGAAACATTCCTCATGTTCTTGGTAGTTTCCAAATTTTGCTTTATTAATTGATGCTTCTCTAAAATTCACGTTGGCACTGAATCCCTAAAGTGACCTTGTTAAAACTGAGGGACTTTACAAGGTGACTGTGGGCTCAGAGTGCAGCCCTCAGGGTTTCCTAGCTCATGAGAATGTGGACAATATATTTCTGTTGTTCATAAATTTCCCAGTCTAATACATTTTTTTGAAGCAGTCAAATGGGCTAAGAACCCACTCCATTAGTACTCCATCTTAACTATTATTATATTTGTAGCATCTTGTTTCCAAATAAGGTCACATGCAGAAAAACTGAGAGTTAGGATGGCAACATAAGAATTTGGGGTCATAATTTGGGGACATAATTGGACATAATTTGGGGACATAATAACAATTACAGATGGATGTATAGGTCCACAGCATGGTGGCAGTAGAATTGACATTTCTATGGGAGCCTGCTTTGTGGTGAACTTGGGATGTGATCATTGACAGTGTAGCTTTTAGATGTGATTCTTGGACTTTCTCCATATTCTCAGAACTAACTAGACTCTGCTTTATTATCTAGACTGAGGAGTAATTTATATATGCAAATACACATTCTCCAAGATGCACATATGCATGTTGGTGTCTTCCCAACATCAGTAAAATTGTAACTCTATCAGTGTAAATATTTAACCCATGCCTTTCTCAATACATTGGTAAGAAAAGCACAGTATATTTGGTAGAGCTTCAATATTTATTGTTTAATCTATATATTTAGGATTTTTGTTAGTATTTTCAAATATATACATAATAGAATATTTATTAATTACTTAAGAAGTATGATTTAAGAACAAAGGCATTTTCTTTGACACAACTTTTTACAGATTTTGTTATTTTACGCATATAGACTCTAAACTTCCCAGATGAAGGAAATAAGGAAATAGGTAGATAAGGTCATTTGAGGCCCAGCTTCCTACTTCCTCTCATTAGTTTTACAGTGATGTAAACATTTCCAGGTACTTGACTAGTTCAATGTTCCCTGATGTTCTAGATTTACACTTTGCTCTTGGATTACCTGAATTTGGGTGAAATCTGGGTTGATTTTGGTTGTTACAGTGCTTTCTTGGCTCTAAATATTTAACTTATTTTATGACTGGATAATTAAAAGTTATCTCATTTTTATAATACAATAGGTAATAATGTCTGAAAAAATATTTTTCAGTTATATG
Source organism: Petromus typicus (assembly GCA_004026965.1). Classification (NCBI taxonomy): domain Eukaryota; kingdom Metazoa; phylum Chordata; class Mammalia; order Rodentia; family Petromuridae; genus Petromus; species Petromus typicus. The sequence continues at coordinate 899 of PVIR01027745.1, read as the reverse complement.
AAATCATGTATGATAACAAAAAAAAACACATTTAAATCAAAGCATGAATAAATCATATATTTCAGAAAACTTGAAATATTTGGGAAAGTATTCATTAAAAGTAACTAAATTTTAAAATATTAGATGATTATTTCACTAGATTATAGCATAAATATATGGTAATTCTATAGATCTACTGCCCTGGAATATTAATTAAAATTGTTCAAATTAGTAGAACTAGAAACATTGACATCATATAAATAGAATCACTACCTATGGAAAATATATTAATACTTTTTAGATTTTATTTTTTAATTTCCTCTGTAACTTTCTCTTCTACTGAAATAATTGTTTCTTAATTGAAATCATTATTGCCACATTATATATACACATCATAATTGCACTTCATAATGGGGATTTGTACCAGTATAAGACACAACTTGATTATCATTTTTTCAAAAAACACCCACCCAAGCACCCCTCTATATACATAAAATTTGTTTCCTTTCTTTTTTGTTATAATCTCATTATTTTCCCCCTTCACAATATTTTACTTTGAGTATTTTCTATTTCACAATATATAACATACAATTCTAGGACCCATATATATCTTTATTTTCTCATACCAGAGAAAAGATGTGATATGGACTGATCTGTGATCTATTTATTTCACTTATGAGGATATCTTCAAGGTATGTCCATTTAAGTATAAATGGTTAAAACTTACCATTTTTAGGACAGAGTAATACTGCATTGTGTAGAAGAACCACAGCTTTTTTATCCAGTCTCCAGTTGATGGACATTTGGGTTATTTCCAAGATGTAGCAAACAAACTGAGCTACTATAAACATGAGTGCAATATGTCACTGTGATATGAGTCTTTTAATTCTTTTGTGTGTATACCTAGCAGAGTGATGGCC
>PVIR01027744.1:12510-22722 GCA_004026965.1 Petromus typicus | reverse complement strand
AAATAATTATCCTGGAGAAAATGTTATGATTTGCATCCAAAGCACTACATTACTGTAGCAGCTCTTGCTCCATGGTTACCATAAAGTGCTCCGCAAAGAAAGCCAAAGAAGGAAGAGCTCCAAATTAAGAAAATCCACTAAAATGCAAGTAGTGATAAGAGCTCTTACAGATTCCGGGTACGAATTCTTTCACTGTGTACTTTTTAGTCAGTTTAGTTAGAACCGTGAAGCTGGTGGAGTTTGATTTCCAGGGTCTTGATCCCTCGATGGACTGCGTTTTCTGACAGAGTTGATGTGGAGCTCGGTTTGCGGATTAATGTGTTGTGATGGCTGCTAAGCCTGCAGTTAAAGAATGACTCACTGCCACACCATTTATTATTTATGTGTTACATAGTGGGCCAGCAGAGCAAGAGAAAAGGGAACTTGCAAACTAAAATCAATACAAATAATAGCCTCTCACAAGAGAAATCCCAGGGGTTTAAGTCTCTTTCTCTCTCTCCCTCTCTCTCTCTCTCTCTCTCCCCCCTCCGGTCTTTTCTGGCCATCTTTTTCTCTCCCACATTACCCCTTCTCTGTATTCACTAAAAAGTGTCTACTTCTAAGAGGACTATTTCACAATTTTGCTTCATTACATTCTTTGTAGAAAATAATTATTAATATTTTCTGCCTTGTAATTTTCTCAGTGATATACTCTAAGATATAAATAGTAGAACACTAATTCTATGCTCCTCCGTTATTTGCAGAAAATAAATGTAGTTGGAATAAAACTTTCCATACCAAGAACATATTAAATTTAATGAATAATTGAACATACTAGGACTATGTTTTACTCTTCCTGATACTCTAGCAATGCAATGTATTCCTTTATACTAATTATATTAGAATTAAATTGATGTAATGAAGTAAAATAAACCTTACATAACATGTCTGTATCACATAATACATGTTCTTAGTTACCACCTAAAACCAGAAGAAATTTTAGCTTTCTGATTAGTGTATCATCTCAGTAGTACTTTGGTGTTAAATAGAACATTAATAGAGTATTTTGAAAGAAAATGAAACCCTAAGGAAATACAAAATATATCATATTATTAGAAAAAGGTTTTATGAAAAGCAGCTTTTCCAGTATTGTAATTCTCTTCACTACAGTTTGGTAATAATTTAAGTAGGTGAAGAGAACAGAGCAAAGGGCTCTACTTATTTATATCTCGAGGAAAATAAGTTGTATTAAAATATTTTTTTTTCCAAACTATTGTCTCAGTTTGCTGGTAGAAACCTCTTATCAAAACCTACATAAAATTAAATACTAGTGTCCTCCAAAATATATGAAATCAACATTATATAAAATTATATTTACTTTTTTTGTGATAGAGCCTCATTAGGTGGCCTCGAGTATCCACTGACTAGTGATTTTCTAGTCTTGGCATCTTACAAGCTGCGATACCAGTGTGGGCAGCCGTCAGAGCTGACGTCAAGCTCTGATGGCTGCCTGGATGGTACACTTACACAGCTGTATTCTTTATGGAGTTACATATATTATCCTATGTCCTCTTGATTCTGTTTATTTCATTGTTGTCAGTTCAAAATGGAAATCTAACAATAGTGAAAAGTGTAACAGTGAATGAACCAAGTTATGAAGGCATTTTGTGAGTGCAGAAAGATGTTATCTTTTGTTTTGAGAGAGATAGCAATCTTTTAGACATTTTTGCTCATGGAAACAGTCAGATTAAGTTTTAAAGTTATACTGCAACTGCCCACTAGACAGTGGACTGAAGAGGTCAAAAGAAGAGACAAGGAAATAGGTAAAATGTTTCAGTCAAATTAGAAGCAGGGGAAATGGTAACAGTCAGTAGGTTCTTTATATTTATTAATACACATTTGAGAATTTTTGTGTCTCTGATAAAGAATGGGGGAGAAAGAGCAGAGCTATAGAAATTTCAACAGTTGATTAATTTGAATTTTAGAAAGATTAAAAGGTGTTTTGAACATGATGAAACAGAAGAAAAGCAAGTTTTCCTGAGAAACATTGCAAATAGAAATGTCAGTCAGCAGTTTTGATGTTAGGGATCTAGGGTACAGAGGCGTCAGGTAAGGAAAGGGTGCAGATTTACCAAAGACATGTTAAGAACAATGCTTTTCAATGAATGTTATCTAGCTAAGATAATTTTTGAAAAACTTTAGAATCTTGATATATCACAATAAGCTAAGAATATATACATATTCAAAATGAATGGTATTTATGACTCTTATGAATATTTGTATGGTTCTCATATCTTTCCAAAATTAAAATCCTTAAAAATTAGCAAATAATATCTAAATTTGGACTAGTTTCAGTATGGTTATATTAGAATGTTTTATCAATAATTTTTTATTATATTAATGTACATAACTATGAACAATTACTCATTCATCCCTTTGTCATTTCCTGAAACTTCTTCCCCACCTAAGATTTGCCACCCTTATTTCCTCTAAATTATATTCTCTGACAGATTTTTGCTCTCAAGTTCTAGATTTCAACAATTTCTGCATTTACATTCATTCAATTTAAAGACTATCAATGCAAATCAATTGAGATGAAAGGGGAGAGATAATTTATGTAATTAAACACTTTAAATCAGTTTGAGAAATCATTTAACCTCAATCTTCAAAACCAGAAATTCAAAGTACCTACCAGATATTACATATAAATGCGTATTAATTATCATATTTACTAAGACATTTAACAATAATCACTCTAATTATACAAGATGTATGCTATTTGCTTATCCTTTGGTTATTAAATCTCTTGACATCTTTTAAGCAAAAATACCTACAGCATTTTCAAGATTATAATCTGAACACGTAAAGTTAATACATGTTTCAAACCAAGTAATATCTGATTATTAACATTTCATAAATATTATTAAAGCCACTATTTATGACAATTATCAAATATTCAATAAAAAAGTCAATTAGTGAGAATTTTCTAATTTTTTCTGACATTATCATAATTACTTCTAAACACGAGTATATATTCTATACCACTTGCTTTAAAAAAGACATCACTGTGTTTTTCTTCATTGATCATTTTGTTTGCTTCCTGATAAATTTCTAATAGCTGATCCTTTGGCCTGGATAAGTAAAGGACAACTGAGGATTTTCTTTTCATATCTACAAAAGTTCTTTTGAAATGATATTTCAGATAAAAGACAAAATCAGGAAATGAAAACACTGCAGCAGAATACAGTCAGTGTATGACATAAACCTGCACTAAGAAAAAATAAAATTACAAAAAAGAAAACTACAGCAAAAGCACTTTCACAACTGTTAGTATAAGATATATTGAAAGAGGCTGTGACTGAGGCTGTCAGGGAGAAAACTGACATCCAGGGACAGAGCAGAGATGACAACTATTCTACACTCTTCTATTTTGTTTATCAATTGCTAAGTTTTAAGGAAAGAAAATATTAATTTTTATGTATATATTTATTTAATCCTCACTTGTATTTTTGCTATTGTTAGGTATTCAGTACAATTAAAAAATTAGTAAGTGCTAATACTTCCCTTAAAGTTATACCTACATGTAATTCAAGAGAAAAAAAGTAATTATATGAACTAATTTTGGAATAAACCAGAAATACTTTATCAAAACACTATTTTCATTTAACTATACAAACCATAAATATCTATGCTCATGTCAGTAGAAATTATGTATACTTTTACTGAGTTCAAATCAATAGCAGAAATAAATTAATGATGAAGTACCAAAGACCATATGGCTAATTCAATTAAATTAGAGTTTAATTAGAAATAAACATATGCTTAACAATACATTAAATATTGAGGGTGTACAAAAGCAGTATGGGGTATCAAATATGTTCTCCAGATGCATAAAACATCACTAAAAATACATGAGATGCACACCTGGAGTTATTAAAGGAAAGGGAAAATTAGAATTTTAGAGTAACAGTGGCCTGGGCAGAAGTTTAAAACCATTACTATTAGGGCAGGAATTTAGCTCAGGGTTCCCAGCACCTGCCTTGCAATCACAAGGTCCTGAGTTCAATCCCTGGTAAGCACATATAATGCAGGGTGTGGTGACTCCACCCACCAGCAGTCAGAACCACATACTACAGTGTCAGGCATGGTGGCTCATGCCTGTAATCGCAGCACTCAGGAGGCCCAGGCAAGAGGATTGCTGTGAGTTTGAGCCTGGCTTGGGCTACATAGTGAGCTTAGGGCCAGCCTAAGAGACCCCGTCTCAAGAAAAAAACAACAACAAAAATATTACTTTTAATTCAGTGACCAAGGCCACATTACCTGAGTTCCATAATCTTTGCATAATCTTATATAATGTGGATGAAATCAAGCACATCAGTGAGAAATTTCAAAGACTAAATGATATAAGGTTTTAACTACTATGTATAATACCTGGCATATTGTGAACATATGAAGAGTAATATGACAATTCATATCAATGTAGGTGATAATGTCTACAAGCATATGCAGAAAGAGTAATGGACATACATATACTGCACATTGTGTATAAACTTGAATTTAGTGACACAGTATACAATACATATTCAGTGAGTTTTGAATTAATTACAATGATGTTAGTTTCAGTACTATCTTTATTTTAATTCATTTCAAAATGTTTTATATCGATTATGAGCTTTCTTCTTTGACCTCATGTCATGGGAAGTACACTGAGTTATCTCCAAGGATCTTTAGGTTCTCTGGCTAACTTTCTCTTACTGATTTCTACTATTGTTTCATTTTGTTCTGAGAGAATATGTCTAATTTCCATTTTTAAATTTGGTTTAGATGCGTTTTATATCCCAGAAGGGGCCCCATCTTGCTGAATCTGACTTGTGACCTTGGAGTGAGAGTATGACTGTAGTTGGATACAGAAGTCTATAGATGTGTCTTCTATGAAGCAATGGTTCTGCTTACTAAGACACCTCTACTACACGTGGGATTTTCTTCTGTTTTTGAAGCCTTGTTAAGGGTCCCCAACTGTACCTTGGATTCATGTCTTTTTCCTTGTAGTTTTTCCCTCTTATACCCCCTCCCCCCGGTACTGAGGATCAAACTCAGGCATTGATGCTCCCACAGTAGGCACAGTACCACTTGAGCTAAATGCCCAACCTTCCCCTTATATTCTGATGTTCATTGTGAATCACATATACACGAAGATTTTCTATGTCTTCTTGCAAAAATTAGACTTCTGTCATTTTTAAAAATTTCTTGATAATATTTCTCCTTCTTCAATCTGTCTCTTTGAAATCAGTAAAGCTACATGCTTTTAATTTCAACTAAATTTAACATGGTATATCTCTTTGCATTTATTCTATATATCTTTAAAGTGAATTTCTTGTAGATAATATATAGCTGAGGGACTCTGATGATCCATTTCTATTGACATTAAGATCAATTATTACACAGTTGGATTAATATCTGTTAATATATATTAATATCTATTTTTCATATTTATTGTTCTTAATTTTCATTCATGATTTTTCACACTTTTACTGCTTTTTGTGATTTTAACTGAAATTTTTAATGATTCTGTTTTCCCTTATTTTTTTGCATAGAAAGATATTTTAGTCCATATCTTTTTACCTACATTCCCAGGATGGTGAATATTTCTTTTCTTTTTTTCTTTTTTTTTTTTTAAATCTTTATTGGTACATTACATATATGCATCATGATTGCACTCCATAATGGGGATTTGTACCAGTATAAGACAAAACTTAATTCTCATTTTTTCCCATAGCCCAACCTACCCTACCACCACCCCATATACACAAAATTTGTTTCCTTACTTTTTTGTTATAATCTCCTTATTTTTCCCCCCTTCACCTTATTTTACTTTGAACATTTTCTATTTCACAATATATAACATACAATTCTAGGACTCATTTGCATCTTTATTTTCTCATACCAGAGAAAAGATGTGATACATACCTATCTGTGACCTATATATTTCACTTATGTGGATATCCTCAATATATGTCCATTTAAGTATAAATGATTCAAACTTATCATTTTTTATGGCAGAGTAATACTCTATTCTGTAAAAGAACTGCAGCTTTTTTTATCCAGTCTCCAATTGATGGACACTTGGGTTGTATCTAAGATGTAGCAATCACAAATTGGGCAGCTATAAATATGGGTGCACATATGTCACTGTGATAGGAGTCATTTCATTCTTTTGTGTATACACCTAGCAGAGCAATGGCCGGGTCAAATGGGACCGCCAATCCTAGCTTTTTGAAGAATCTCTAAACTGATCTCCACAGGGGTTGTATGAGTCTACAGTCCCACCAGCAATGGAGAAGTGTTCCTTCTTCTCCACAGCCTCACCAACATATGCCATTGACTGAATCTGAAATGCAGCCATTCTATGTAGAGTGAGATGAAATCTCAATGTTGTTTTCATCTACATCTCTCGAATGACTAATGATGTTGCGCATTTCTTCATATGCTTCTTAGCTGCTCTTACTTCTTCCTCTGAAAAATATCTGTTCATTTCCAATGCCCATTTTTGGATTGGGTCTTTAAATTTGGGTGGGCTGATTTTTTTTTGAGCTCTTTATATATTCTAGATAGTAGCCCTTTGTCTGAGGAACAGCTAGTAAAGATTTTTTCCCACATTGTTGGTTGCCTTTTTGCTCTGTTGGTGGTTTCCTTTGCTGTGCAGAAGCTTTTTAAAAGAATGAAGTTCCATTTGATTTCTTCAGCCAATTCCTGTGCTATAGAAGTTTGGTTCATGAAGTTTTTCCCTAACCAATGTCTTTGAGAGTTTAACCTAACCTATTTTGCAGTAGGTTTAGAGTATCTGCTTTAATATTTAGGTCTCTTATCCACTTTGATTTTAGCTTGGTACATGGTGAAAGAGTTAGATCTAGTTTTAGTCTTTGACAAGTTAAAACCCAGTTTTTCCAGCACCATTTGTTAAAGAGCTTATCTTTCCTCCATTGAGGATTTTTGGCTCCTTTGTCAAAGATGAGGTGGCTCAATGTATCTGGAGTAGTTTCTAGAGCTTCTAGTCTACTCCACTGATCTTCAGATCTGTTACTCTGCCAGTATCATGCAGTTTTATCACAGTGGCTTTATAGTATAGTTTCAGGTTCGGAGTTGTAATACCCCCACCATGTCCCTGTTGCTTAGAATTGCTTTGGATATTCTAGGTCTTTTGTGGTTCCAGATGAAAGTTTGGGTTTCTTTCTCTAGATCTGTGAAATATGCTGTTGGGATTTCAATTGGGATTGTGTTGAATGTGTAGAGTAGTTTTGGGAGTATAGCCATTTTGACAATATTGGTTCTTCCTACCCAGGAGCAAGGTATGTCTTTCCATTTTTTGATATCATCTTCTATCACCTTTTTCAGAGTGCCATAGTTTTCAGAGTGCAGGTCTTTCACCTCCTTTCTTAGACTGATTCCTAGATATTTTATATTTGGGGATGCTATTGTGAAAGGGACTGACTCCCCAATTTTTATCTCAGTAGGTCTACTGTTTGTGTATACAAAGACTACTGATTTTTGAATGTTGACCTTATAACTAGCTACATGGCTAAAATTGGTGATTAGGTCCAGGGGTTTTTTAATTGAGGTTTTAGGATCCTCTAGATAGAGTATCATGTCATCAGCAAATAATGACAATTTAACTTCTTCTTTTCCAATCTTTATTCCTTTTATTTCTTTCTCTTGCCTAATTGCTATGGCTAATATTTCCAGAATTATAATGAACAGAAGTGGTGAGAGACAACATCCTTGTCTTGTTCCTGATCTTAGTGTGAAAGGTTTCAATTTTTGACCATTTAGTATGATACTGGCTGATGGTTTCTTGTAGATAGCTTTTATTAGTTTGAGATAGAGACCATCTATTCTGATCTTCTGTTGGGTTTTGAACATAAATGAATGTTGTATTTTGTCAAACGCTTCTTCTGCATCAATTGAGATAACCATATGATTTTTTTTTTTCTTAAGCCTGTTAATATAGTGTATAACATTTGTTGATTTACGTATGTTGAACCATCCCTGGGATGAATCCAACTTGGTCAGGGTGTATACTCTTTTTGATAATTCTCTGTATTCTGTTTTCCAGTATCTTATCGAGGATTTCTGCATCAAAGTTCATTAGAGATATTGGCCAGTAGTTCTCTTTTTTGGTTGGGTCTTCATCTGCTTTTGGAATTAGGGTAAAGGTTGCTTCCAGGAATGAGTTTTGGAGTACTGCTTCCCTTTCAATTTCATTGAAGAGTTTCAGAAGTAGAGGCACTAACACTATTTTAAAAGTTTTACAGAATTCAGCAGTAAAAACATCAGGTCCAGGGCTTTTTCTTTGTTGGCAAGTTTTTAATTACATTTTGAATTTCACAGATTATTTGGGGGGTATTTAACAATTCTATATCGTCTTTATTCAGCCTTGGGAGTTCATATGTGTCTAGAAATCTATCCATTTCTTCTATATTTTCCATTTTATTGAAGTTTAAATTTTCAAAGTAGGTGTTTACTATCCTCTGGACTTCCTCTGGATTGGTAGTAGTTTCTCCGTTCTCATTCCTAATAGCATACATATGAGCCTTTTCATTCCTTTGTTTAATGAGGTTGGCTAAGGGTCTATCAATTTTGTTTATCCTCTCAAAGAACCAACTTTTAAATTCATTGATTTTTGAACCGTTCTCTTGGTTTCTATTGCATTAATTTCTGCCCTGATCCTTATAATTTCTTGCCTATTGCAAGATTTGGGTTTGTTTTGCTCCTCTCTTTCTAGTCTCTTGAGGTTCAGTATTAAATTGTTTATTTGAGCTTGCTCCGTTTTCTGGATATAGGCTTTCACTGCTATGAATTTTCCTTGTAGAACTGCTTTCATTGTGTCCCACAAATTTCTATATGTTGAACTGGTTTTATCATTTAGTTGTAAGAACTGCTCAATTTCTTCTCTAATTTCTTCTGTGACCCATTGGTTGGTCAGCAGAGTGTTGTCCAGTTTTCATGTGTTTGTGAAGATCCTGGGTTTTCCTTTGCTATTCAGCTCCAATTTCAGGGCACTATGGTCCAACAGTATACAAGGGATAACTTCAGTCCCTTTATATTTGCTTAAACCTGTTTTCTGAATGAGAACATGGTCTATTTTGGAGAATGATCCATGAGCAGCTGAGAAGAATGTAAATTCTGACTTTGTGGGGGTGAAATACTCTGTAGTCATCTATTAAGTTCATTTGCTGAAGAGTCTGGTTGAGCTCAAGGATTTCCTTAGTGACCTTTTTTCCAGTCAATCTATCTCTTTGTGACAGTGGGGTATTGAGGTCCCCTACTAATATTGTATTAGAGTTTATCTGGTTTTTCATGTCCGTTAATTTTTATTTTATATAGTTGGGTGCATTAGAATTTGGAGCATAGATATTTAAGATTGTGATTTTTTGTCTTAATTTTTTCCCTGAACTAAAAGATAGTGTCCATCTTTATCTCCCTTTATCAGTTTTGGCTTGAAGTCTATTCTGTCTGCAAATAAAATCACCACTCCTGCTTTCTTGCTATTTCCTGTGGCATGTAGTATTGTTTTCCATGCCTTTACTTTCATTCCATGGGTTTCTTTCTGAATTAAATGTGTTTCTTGTAAGTACAAGATTGTAGAATCTTGCTTTTTGATCCACTCTGCCAGTCTACATCTCTCTATTTGAGTATTGAGTCCATTGACATTAATGGTTATGAATGATATACGTAATTTTAGTGCTGCCATGTTTTCCTGTTCTTGGTTGTATTATTCTACTTTTGCCCATTTCCCATCAGTTTATTGTTTGTTCCCATGGGTTGCCTTGGTTAGGTCTCATGGATTTGTAACTTTCCTTATTTTTCTCCAAGATATTCTTTAAAATGTTTTGGAGCACAGGTTTTGTATTTGTGAAGTTTTTCAGGTGTTATTTGTCATGGAAGTATCTTATTTCCCCATCAATTTTTAAGAAGAAGTTTTTTGAAAGGAAGTTGTTTTCCTTTAGGCCTTGGAAGACCTTACTCCAGGCTCTTCTTGCATTGAGTGTTTGAGTTGAGAAGTCCACTGTGATCCTGACAGGATTCCCTTGGAATGTAACTGTTTTCTTTTCTCTGGCTGCTTTCAGTATTTCATTCTTTTTTTTTTTTTTTTTTTTTTTTTTTTTTTTTTTTTTTTTTTTTTTTTTTTTTTTTTTTTTTTTTTTTTTTTTTTTTTTTTTTTTTTTTTTTTTTTTT
>PVIR01027744.1:0-12410 GCA_004026965.1 Petromus typicus | reverse complement strand
TACCTATTTCTGTGAAGTTTTCTGCCATTATCTCTGTGAATAGTTTTTTTATGTCTTAAGCATTGTCTCCTGCTTCCTCAGTGACTCCAATCAATCTTATGTTATTCTTCTTCAAATCATGTAGGAGCTGTTGGATTGACTTTTCATTATCACTTGCTTTTTTCCATAGATTCTGCCTTTCCAATTCATTCTTTGCGATCCTGTCTTCTAGGTCTGAAATTCGGTATTCTGCCAAATTCATTCTATTGTGCAAACTTTCATTTTCTTTCTTAATTTCCTGGGCTTCTGCTTGTAGGTGTTTAAAAGATTTCATTGCTTTTGCTATCTTGGATTCTATCAACTCCACGATTTCTTCTTTAGCTTTCTTAATCATTGTGTTGACAGTGTCCAATATCTGCTTTCATCTCAGAGATCAGTTTTGATTTCCATTTTACTAGATCTGCTTTGCTTACCATTTTTGAGGACCCTGGAGACTGGCCTTCAAACTTCTCTATTTCTCTTCCCCCTGTGAGGTGAAGATCTTTGTATCTGAAACTTTGAGTGTTTCCTCATCTCTGAGTTTTTGTCATTGCTATTGTTTTTGGCTTTGTATCTGCCCTGTTTTCTGCCGATGTTTGTTGCAAGTCTTTTTCTCCCTAATAGTTAGGAACCTTAAAATGTCAGTGTTTTCTGGGTTGTTCTTTACAGTCTGTATTGGGACCTAAAGAAAGACTCCTAGTTCTGGCACACCATATGAGGCACTCAATCAATACAGTCAGAACATCATCTCCCATCTGCTTTAGAGTCAGGAAGGCTCTGGCTCCTGCACTGCTACAATGGTGCTGCCTGAGGTTCCAATGGGCCTGCCTGCTCACCAATACAGCATCTCTTGGCTCACTTGTGCCGTTGGCCTGGAGGCCAGTAGGCTGTAGGCCCTGTGCAGTTGCAGTGATACTGGCTGATGTTCCAACAGGTCCACCTACTCACCAGTACAAGGTCACTGGATGTGCTTCTGCAATTGTCATGGAGAAAGTCAGACTCTGATCTGCTAAACTCAATCCCTGGGCACTCTTCCAGCCTGGGCCTGGAGGTCAGCAAGCTCCAACCCTGGCACAGATTCAGTGGTGCAGTATGATGGTGAATATTTCTAAACTCTTCTTTAGGATTGGCATCTGGAAGTTATTCAAGTTTTTAGACAAATTTTTATTTATAATAAACCACCAATTTTATATGCAAGAATATTAGGATTGTAAGAAACCCCTTTCTTTCTATCTATTTATATATTTCTATCTGTCTGTCTGTCTGTCTGTCTATCTATCTATCTATCTATCTATCATCATCATCATCATCTCTCCTTTTATTTCTTTTTATCCGTATCTTTTTAAGAATTATCACACATAACTATAATTTAAATGTTCACCTTCCAGTAACTTGTAGTTGTAGGTTAACCTACTCCATACTTTGTAATTTTTTATTTAATGAAATTCTGTAATTTTTACAGAACTTCTTACATTCTTCTTCTTCTTTTTTGTTACATTTATATGCACATCACGACCACACTCAACATAGAAATTTGTACTAGTATATACCACAATTTAATTCACATTTTACCTATTTCCCTGCTTACTGTACAACCCTGCCTCTGTGTACATAAGCTTCATTTCCTTTTTTTTAACCATTACATTTTTCTTTCCCCTAGTTACTTATTACAGCTCCATTTACCCTTTAAGTATTTTCTATTTCACAATAACGTTCATACATTCTAGAACTGATTTATGTCTTCAGGTCCTCAAACCAGAGAAAAAAATATACTTACATATCTGTGACTTTTTTATTTCACTTATAATCATGTCCTCAAAGTACATCTATATGAGTATAAATGACTCAAATCTATCTTTCTTTTATTTAAAAAAAGAACAAAAAACACATCTTCTGAGTTTTGTCATGATAAGGAATCCAGTTCCACCAAATCTTATTTTCCACTATTTGTCTCTTCCTTAAATTTTATATCTAATTCAACAATTTTACCAGCTATATCTTCAAAATAAATCTCAAACCAGACTTTTTCTCTCCACTTAATACTATTATCTGGTTACAAACTTCTGTTGGCTCTTTTATGATATATACAATGAATTCATGTATAAATCTTCACAGAATGCAAATTTATGGATACAAGTAGATTCTACTGAAATGTAGGATATGATTAATATTGAATTATATCAGGAGTCTTAGAAGTTGACATATTTTCTAAAACTAATTCATAGTGAAAGTTAAACTCTTTATTAAAGATTCTAGAAATCACTGGCCTATATATCTTGTATGAATGAATTTCATGATATGGAAAATGTCCTTCAACAAAACCCTTGTAAAAAGGCAAAAGCTAATCAAATCTCTCAATTATTTCAGGTTTCAGAATGTATTTTCCACTCACTCAATATTATAAAAATCAAATTATTCACACATATCAGTCTTCCAATAAAGTGCCATAAGAGTAGATATGGCTCAAGTGCCCTTGCTTACTGCATGATGCAAGGTTCTCTATATCCGCAGCAAATTCCAATTGTTCTACTCACTTTTTTTCCTCGGATTCCTCAGGCTTATCCCTGAGTTCTACTCTCCTATTTTCTTGGCTCCTTTAGGGGATCTTTTCTTACAGCCTAATCTCAAAGCCCAGAAAAGACTAACAAGTGTAGAACCCTTAGTATGTCCTAAACACCTTCTAACATTTGGTCCTTAGTTATTTTATCGTTTGTCATGAAAATCTTAACTGTGGACTCCATCTTTAATTTGTTTCTTTAGACAAAATGTTAGTCAACTGAGGCAAGACATTTTGCTTATTTCATTCATCAGTAAATTTCAAAAGCTTGGAATAACTATTAGTACATTCTAGGCATTTTGTAAATGTTATTTAATCCAGTCACTAATTTAGAAGTGAAGGGAAAGTGAGAATTAAAAAGATGGCATTAAATGAACAAGAAGAAAAGAATCCAAAGAAATAACTGTGAATCTCTATTTCTTCCTAAATACTATGCCATCCTTTGATAAGGCCCATAATTTAAACTGTCCTTTGTAATTTTACCTATAGTAGATTTTTCATCTACATTCTTCATCATTATAATCTTAATAATACTACTTAGCACTCATTGTGTGCTCCATCTTCAAACTGCTTTATAAATGATAACTGACATCAATTTATTAGTCATTATCAGTTGATTTGTTGAATTAATTTCATTTCTAAAATTTCATTTTTATTGAAGTTAATTAAGAAGGTGTCCAAACAGGATCTGAGACCATATCTAATCATATCTCCTGTGCATATATTGTGTCTCATTAAGAAATGGAAAATCCTTTATCACTATATTCTAAATTAGTACAGTTAAAGTGACCTTCAGTTAACACCTAATTTATTCAATATCTTACTTGTCTTCCTACACCTAAAAAGTTTTGAAAATGTTATTTGTTAATACATATTCCTGTCATAATCAAACAGGCTCACAGTGTTTCAAATAAGCTCATTTTCTATTTTCTCTGGTCTTCAATATACAATAAGGTTTTACTTTCATTAGTAATGATTGTCTACTGTTTTGCTTCACAATATTTTTTGAAGTTTATGATACTTATTGCTAATCAATATCCACATCAATTCTGAAGTCTGTATATTATGCTACATTCTGAAATTCTCTTGAGTAAACTTTGCTTTCTAGGAGTTTTCATTGTTTAAAATTAGGTTAAATTAATTTTGTCTTTCTAGTTCAGAAATTTTTCAACTATAAAACTTCAATAAAATAAAAAGAAGCTACATCAACATTTTATATTTGATTTACTTAGAATTTAGTAAATGTGCATGCTTCATTAAGACAGATAAAAGAACAAGATATTTTAAGCTGTATAAAACCCTGTGCAAATATCCTTCTTATTTATGTGTAGGTTAAAGAAAAATAATGAAACTGAGGAGCAATTACAAAATTCTAAGACATTTTATTTGTTACTTAATCTCTTTCAGTAAGAAACTGAGTCTAATTTGAAAGAGTGTTTGGGAGTCTGTGGTAAATACACCACAAATAACAAAGTGTCAAGTATGACTTAGCTAAAATATGACTTTTACTCAAATGTATAAAAATAATGTTGGCTTTTTTTTTTTTTTTTTTTTTTTTTGAGACAGGGTCTCATTTTGTGGTTCAGGCTGGCCCTGAGCTCAGCCTCAAACTCAGATCACAGAAATTCTCCTGTCTCTGCCTCCTGAGTGCTGGGATTACAGGTGTGAGCCACCATGCCCGGCACTGTGGTATGTGATACTGATTGTTGCTGGGATGAGTCTCCACGCCCAGTATTGTATGTGGTTAACCAGAGATCAAACCCAGGTCCTTGCGCTTGCAAGACAGGTGCCAAAACCACTGAGCTAACTCCCTGGCCCTGTTTTATTTTAATTTTATGCTTTCCATGGTTTTATATTTTGAATGTAACTCCTAAAATTAAATGACTATATTAAAAATAGAGCCTTAAGACTAATTTTATGTAGCCATTTTCTTCCACTGTTCATTCTACAATTTTATTCACACAAATTCTATCAAAACAAAGAAAAATTCCCAAGTTAAAACATTTGATGTGAACATATTAAATATAATTTCTTATTAAATATAAAATTATTAGGATCAGTAGCTTGGTATGTGTCAAAACTTCAAAGCAATTTAGATGACTGACTGAATATACAATTTACTTTGCAAGGGGAAGGACAATTTTTCTGAAATATGGAACAAATTTTATGTGAATAATATATGTTCTTATCCTTTACCTTTTGGTGTGCATTCAGATCAAGTATACCAACAGGATTAATCTCAAAATACAATTTTGAATATGATAATTTCCTTAATTGCAAAACAAATTTATATAGTAAGAGAGTGACTAGATCATAAATTTAAAAAGAAAACAGAAAATTCTCATCTTCCATCTTTTAATACTTCTAAGAAGTATGTGTGTATCTCTGTGTGTGTGTATCTATGTGTATGTGTGTGTGTGTATGTGTTTCCTCTACTTGCCACAACAAAATACCACATAGCGATATTTCTAAAACCACATGCATTTTCACTCTTGGTTCATAAATACAGGCAGAGGCTGGGTCAGTACCAGTGGAGACTCTGAAGGAGAATCTGTTTATTCCCTGTCTCCTAGGTCCAGGTTATTAACAACAAGTTCTAGTATTCTTTGGCTTACAAACACAAATCCAAACTCGCCTCTGTCATCACCTCACTCTCCCATGTAGATCATTCTTCCCTAAGAAGAGAAACGAGTTCTCATAATAAAGAAAACAATCTATTCAAACCAGCATAGGCATCTTAGGAAAACAGGTTAACCAGATAATATAACATATTAACACATTAATTTTAAATTTGAATTCTTAAAATATGGTTTTATTCGTATCTCTCATTGCTGAGACAAAAATATCTGATACACAGAGTTAAAGGAGGAAAGCTGTACTTTGGCTTACAGTTTGTAGAGGTTCAGTCCACAATCAGGTGGCTCCAATGTGAGGGGGCATGACAGAGGGGCCACAGGAGAGAAATGACACATAGCATGACAGGCAAGAAAAAGTGAAGCAGTGAAGCAGCAGAAGCAAACTTTCCCTCTCACCCCATTCACGCTATAAGCGTTGGACAGAGCCAAAAACTTGGCCTTCCCATTATCAACACCCAGGACTATCCAAGCTAGTCAGTAAAGAAATTTAGTTCTTATACCCTTAATCCACATTCACACATTTAATCCACATTTACATAAACTAGATTCAGCCACCTACAAAAATCTCTACCTATGATTGCATTAGGGCTTGGGAAGAAGTGTAGATATGTAATAACAAATATAGGTCTGATATTTAGTATTTTATAGATATAATTCCTTAAAATCAAATAATAACTGGGAAGATATTACATAATAATTTAAAAGCTTTGATATTAGTGGTATGAATAAAATAACACTATGATTATAATATCTGAGTATTTTACTTTTACAAGTTCCTGATTACTATGGGTTAAATAATAAGATCAAGTTTAAAATTAAATTTTAATTGAAAATTAAAATTTAATTTGTACTGATCAATAATAGCTTTATGATGTATCATCTACTCAATTCCTACCTTCTCTATCTTATATAATATTATGTAGGATACTTTAGCACATAAGGAAATGGTAGATAAGATATATACAGTTTCTTGATTCAGACAGAGAGGAGACAGATCTAGGAATTAAAGACATATTTCAGCATGATGTTTGTTTTGATCCAATGTTCTTTGTTCTTCCTCTAAGTATTCAATAATTATTCTATTCCTGAGATATAAAGATTTGATCTTTGGAAAGTTTTATGTTACTTTCTAATGTGAAGATTGGTTTGCATCAATTCACCTGGGAAAAGGCAGCATGACAATATTAATCACATTAGAACTGAATTGACAAAATAATCATGAACATTATATAATATATGCATGATAGTGTGGAAATATTGACCTGCAGAGCCTTAGAACAATGATTTTTCAAAGTAATTATTTAGGAAGTCAGTCTTATATTCACTGTGTGTTTAAATAGGCTGTGGATGAAGAAGGATGTTCATCAAAATTAAAGCAAGTTTAATGTCATTGTTACTGTTATCTATGGGGCCATCATTCTACTTACTACAAGTGTTAAATTACTGGCAAATGGCAGATAGTAGGGGAGTAAGCATAGACTAGGGATTTTGTAGGGAGATTAAAATAGATCTTGGGTCTACTGAGTGGTCAGAAATTTTCTGGAGTAGATTAAAATGACTATGACCACAATCATTTTATTAAAATGTGTATCAGTCATGAGCAATATTTTGAAATGTGATTATAATTATTTTCTTATTAAGATACCTAAGATTGACAGATTAAATAATTTATACACAGTGGAAAAAATTCCAAAATAAGGAATAGTGTTCACAGAACAAGACTTGAATTTATTAATTTCTTAAAGTAAAGGAAAGCCAAAGGTAGAGTTGGCAGTGGGTTTACTGTGTCACAGTAAAGTAGTAAACATATTAGACTTTGTCTGATCATTTGGATTAAAAAGCTCTTGCTAGACCACTTCCTATTCTCTTCCTGAATTTATGAAAGTTACTTAACTTTTGAGTCTCAGTAGCTACCTAAAAAGTCTGCATCACCATGTGGTTCTGACAATAAAATGGCAAAGTATGCATATGAAAATGCTAAGCCTAACAGTTTGGCACGTAACATGCACTCCTGGAAACATTCAAGCCAGTTCATTATAGCCACACATGCCTCTGGGAAACAAGAGTGCAAACTACAGTTAAAGTCTATTCCTACCTTTAATAGAGCTCAGATTAAGTCTCAGAAAGCAGCCATTTAACAAGCTTGTAGTTCAGAGCCTGGAACGCTGAAGTACATTAAAAAGCACCTGTTCAGCTCCTGATGAGAGCGAGGACGGCACGTTGTGAACCCAGGCATTCACCTGAGCCAGGATATTCCAGGCACACCTTCCTCGGGACTGGGCGTTATGTTCACTCACAGGAAGCAGAGAGACCAGGCGTGCGGCAAGGAAAGCAACAGGCAGCAGTGGAGGCGACGGGAGAGAGAACTGTGAACACCCGGGCATTTCTGTCAGAGAAGTTACACAAATGCAGAAATAGAAGTGGAAGGATTTTGATTCACTTTACTCATACATATAAATATGAACCATTTGGAGAATTTGTTTGTAGAAGATTAACAAAATGAAAGCTACTAAACATTTCACTGTAGAAATTTAAATTCAATCCTGGTAACATTAAGATTCAAAGGTAGTTTTAAATTCTGAAATTTGTGTGACTTCGATTTGATTTGTTGCATTATGTATTTACATACTCATCCTACAAGTTATATTCTCCATCCAGATTTATAACAACAAAGAAAAACCACAGTCCTTGTCTCACAAATGTCATGTTTAATTTTATATGACTAATTTTACTCAAAACAATTTTTACAATATGTTGGCATTTTAAAATATTTGAAATTTCTCTTACAATGTATTTAGCAATTTTTAAACATGGCATTAATCTCTATAAATCTTACATATGGCATTGCTTTTTTAGCATTTTTAGAAGAGCAAGACTTTGTCAAGGATTCTGAGGCACAGAGGCAGAAAGGAGAGAAGAGAAAGAAGATGAAAACTGAAGTCAGATACTATACATACATATCCAACCCCCAAGAGAAGTGTAACCACTCTGTGCTTAACCCAAACCATTCCAGTGACTTTAGTATAAATACAGCAGACTCAGGACAAGGAACATGCCACAGAAAATAGAAAAGACGGAGGAAGGTAAAGGAGGGAAGAAAAGAAGAAAGGAAAATCATTTAATCCAGATTTTAAAGCACGTACCTAAGGAAAAGTGGACATGTTTGAATTCTACAATAAAAAGGGACAGTGTTTTCACACACATTTTATGTATACAAAAGACAAAGGCAGAAAGAAGAAGGAAGGGAAGATATAGAAGAAGACCAAGAAGGAAAAAAAAAAAAAAAGACAAATGAAGAAAATACTTCTTCGGACAAAATTAGAAACTAGAAATAACAACAGTAGTAAGTATAGATGTTGAAGATGGAACTGCTCTGATTAACCAAGAATGAGAGAGGAAAAGCTAAGTTTCCTGACTGTCCTCCTGTCCCAGCAGGACCCATGAGTGGGTCTGTGCTGGGAGAACACCTCTCCATTGACAGACTAAAGAGAAAGCTTCTGGGAGCTCAGCTGAGTCTCTTCAGAATGAGGCAGACAGTCTCGTTCAGCTGTTCCTGAATGTCTGGTTCCCCACTGGACTAGTGGAACACTTGAAAAGATAGTTAATTTTTTTAACTTAGCTCTTGGTCTCCCAAAGCAATACATTTGAGAACAAAGAGGAATTAGGAGTGTGTTTAATAGAAATCCTAACAAGGAAAAAGCTCTCAGTGAATACCCCAGTGACAGCATGTAATGGGTTCAATCGGCAGATTACTGGCTCTTATGCACAATGAGGAAAGAATTGTAAGTTCAATGGTAAAAAGAAAAAGCAAATAGATTTACTGAAGACAATTTGCGTAGGTGCTCAGAGCAGATCCACACAAACAGAAGCTAAAATGTAGCATAAATGGAAAAGTGGTGTTGGGATGACAGAGAAAAGAGCAGCATAGATGAATCAGGGTTTCAGAATTTAAAAAAAGTGCACCCCAACCAGGTCTCTCATTTAGGTCTGTGCAGAAGACTGACAGGAATGAATGAAAGGACCCCAAGTTATCAAGGGCCTCAGAACCCATGTGACTGGTCCAGAGACCACTGACAAATTCCATCTTTGAAATTCTTTCCATGTGTAGGAACTTTAACAACTGTGGGGTTAGACTTACAGGGCCTGAAGCCCAAGGCCATTCATTCTGGCAGGAATGTTCTCTGGAGCTGTAGAGATTTTGAGTCTTATTTTCCTTTTCTGCTTCTCTTAGAATAATGGAAGAAAAGATGGCCCTGAGGTGGCAGGTAGGTGGAAGGCGAGTGGCAGACCGGCCCCAGTTGTACTCCTTGTACTGCCCCCTCGAGGAGATTATGAATAGAAGGGTGATCACGCTTATGTAGAAAGTAGTTTAATTTTTAGCTTATGAATAAGGCAGCTAGCTGATAGAAAGGGCTTAAATGGAGAGGTGTGACCAGCTACATTGATACCAGTTAGAGTAAACAGTGAACTAGTGCTCTGGACAATAAGCGAACTTTCTCAGGCTCTATGGAATATAGGCCATTCGCTAATACAGGGAGGCAAAACCACCATGTACTAAGGCCCTGAGGTTTGAGGAAGTTATAATGGAAATTAATGAGTTCCTTCTGAGATCCCAGTTCCCTATAAACCTAACATGTCAAAAAACTGAGCTAAAAGTCTGAACCACCTGCAACATATGGCTGCTAAACCATTAAGTACCTCCCGTACATGACTTACTTATAAATAATTCTAAATTGAGAAACCATCAGTAACTCTATCTGGGGCCCTCCTAGAAAAATGTATGAGCTATCCTCCATATTAATATATATTTCCTAACCTCCTCTTTTGTTCACAAATAAATCTCTGACTTCTGAATATTGGAGTTGTACACAAACTAGCATTAAGAGCATTCACAGATGCAAACAAATTGTGAAAGTAGCTCATGTGTCTGCTGGACATTGTTAACAGCTGTGCTGCTTACTGTACAGCGACTCACTGTACTGGTGTGTGTGTGTGGGGGGGGTGTTTGTTTTTTTTAGGATTCAGGTTGGGTAAGGTGTATGAGGCTCACTGTCAGATTTAGGAATGAATGTGACTTACAAATGCTCTCTGGGAACAGAATTCAGTTCTAAGTCAGGAACTTACTTTACTGTGGGGAGGGTCCTGGTGGTACAGTCTATATCTGTCTGTTTTCAGTCCTTCTTTAAGCTCTGTTCTTATATTGAGCTTTGCATCTCTGAGTTTGTTTTACCTACTTGAATTGATCCTTATCCCAGGCAGATTATTTTCTTTTATATTTCTCAGTTGAACAGCACAGTTGCTTAACCATTTCACCTAATTCTACCACTGCTTGTTTATTCAGAAACCCAGATTTAATAATTTTAAAAAGATGCCCAGCAGCCTGGGAGGAACAGAAGGACAGCCAGTAAAGGCTTGTTTCTCAAGCACCTAAGGAAGTCCTAGCTTAGTTATTTGTCTCATTGCTGAGACAAAATACCCAACACCCAAAGTTAAAGGAAGAAGGGTTTATTTAGCTAACAGTCTATAGAGTTTCAGGCCATTACTAGCTGGCTCCAAGGTAGAGTGTCACGGCAGAGGAATAACTCAGAGGAGAACCAGTTTGTGACAAGCAAATGAAAACAAAGTCAAGCAAGAAATGAGACAAACTTCTTTCTTTTATATTATATACCAGGATTAGGGTGGCGCCAAATAAATTAGTGTACTGATTTAGGATTCACACAACCTTAGTGCCATCGTCACACACTGTAGATATAGCTACCTCTGCCTGATTTGGTCTAGTAGAGGCTCTGCACGGACTTAGGCCCAAACCATAACAATTTCAAAGGTTACTCCACATTGATCTTATGAAAGTTTTGAAAGGAGCCCCTGAACAGGATTCATCTCCCCCTCTAAGACATCAGTGGGCCAATGTCAGATCCCAGTGACCTTGCCTACCGGACACTATGGAGAGTTCTTAGGAAAAAATAAATAAATAAGAAGGCATCAGAGATGTCTTCTCTAGATGTATCTGAAAGTACCATTGAATCTCAACACATTTGCACACTTCTATGGGGGACATCCCCCGAAGGCCCCAGACCAAAATTTATCTCTGCTTCTCTCACTTCTTCTGAACTGAGAACCTTTCTCTAAGGCCACACATAGTTGGCTAGTTGGAGTCCCAAGGGCCCCATACTTGTCTGCTTTTCTTTCTCATTGTAATAAAGTTTGGGCCCAGTTACTAGGGAATGGCAAGAAATGTGTGTGCCACATGGCACTCTAATTTCTTCAGTTATATCTTTTTGTCTCCCAAAAGACAAGGAAAGTGGAGTGAAATCTCTCATTATTTAGGCTGTTATGGCTCATTATTTCTGAGGAAGCACAAAACCCATAGTACTTAATAAAGGGCTCCAAGGGGAAAAATGATATTTCTGATGACCTTGTCCTCAGATGTCTGAATGTCTCTCAGGGACATGTAAATTCCTCCACCCAGTTTCCATCAGATATCAGCACCCCAGGGAGACTACTGTTCTCAAAACCCTGGTAGATTTGAGGATGGAGTCTCAGTCCTGTGTTTCACAATGCAGATCTTAATGAGGATAAAAGGAGAAGGGCTGATAAAAAAAAAAAAAAAGCAGGCCAGAACTATGATTGTCACACATGGCAATATCTTAAGAACATCTGAGCTGTCCTTGGAAAAACCCAAGGCTAGTTAAAGATTATAGTAATACTGGACTCTGAGCACACAGCGAGCTCTACCGAGTCACCACCCAGGAGATTCTCCATGTATTGGGCAGCTGATGGGCCTGACACCTGGCATGGGACACTGACTGCCTCCATTCCCAGAGAGGAATTCAGCCAGCCAACATCCTCCAAACCACTCCCACCATCTCTGCTCTTAAGAGGACTGCAGAGACCCTTAGCAACTTGCAGTGCCCGTGTCCATAGATATCTGTCGTGCAAGAAAACTGGATGATGCTGTATTCACGGGTGGACGATTTCAATTTTTTTGGTTTGTGTTTTAACTTCTTTTTCTGAAAAAGTTATAATTGGAGTGCGTGAAAACCCCAATCAACTCTTCTTCACTCTTACTTTGACATATCTACTCCAAGACAGAAAACAAACTTTTCACTGTTCTACAGTGTCCTTCTCCTTTACTAGGAAGAGATTTACTACAGAAATGGAGACAATTCTCCAATTATAATAAAAACCAAAGCAGGTTT
>PVIR01027743.1:0-22612 GCA_004026965.1 Petromus typicus | reverse complement strand
TGACTCATGCCCACCAGCAATCTGAACTACATACCACAATGCTGGGTGTGGCTGGAGCCTGTAATCCCAGCACCTGGGAGGCAGAGGCAGGAAGATTGCTGAATTCAAGGCTCACCTGGGCTATATAGTGAGCTCAGGGCCAGCCTGAACTATAAAGTGAGACCCTGTCTAAAAATTGAAAAAAAAAAAAAAAAAAAAAGAAAGAAAGAGAAGCATCTGTATATATTTTTGAGTTAATGAAATATCCAAGTACAAATAGCATGATCATTGAGCACTCCAGAGGCAGGAAGATCCCCTGGAGGAGGTTCTACTTGGATTGGGCTTGAATGTAGGCTAGGTTTTGATTAGCAGGGGCACTGCATGGAGGTAACAATAGGTATGGGGTGTAAACAAGTTAGTGCCAAATCAGCACTTGGCCTGGTTTCTGTTTTAGTGAGCTGTGTACATAAGCGTGTCTTAAATGGTCACGTAGTATTTAGACCACAGGTGGCAATCTTCTCATTCAAGTGGTATGAGTAGCTCCCAGTTTCTGGGAAGAGTAGTCTGTGCTGGTTAGGTGGCATATTTCTCGATTCTTTGCAATTTCTAGGTTTCAGAAAAGCCAGGCTGAGCTAGCATTCCTCAAGGGCCAGATTGGGGATAGGGAAGGTACTGTGGTACAGGCAGTTACTCACTTTCTTTTGGATATTGTTTCAAGAAAAGGTCTAAAAACTTGCTCTCCAGACCTTGTTTACAGTGTTGTTTGTGCTGTGTGTGTAGCATAAATCTTGCCAAAACATGAGTTTGGTGATGGATGAGTCGGGTGGCAGGGACTGAGGACTTGGAGGATCTACTGAATGGACTGTGGTTTAGTGTAAGCTGTTTGCTTTGCTTTATATTTGTTCAGTATTAAAGAACTTTTTATCTTTTGCCGGGTCAGGGTTAAAACCTCTAATGGTTGCATTTGAACTGGATTATTTCTCCTTTTGTCTTACTTCCAGTCTCAAGTTTTAAGGCCATTAGTTGTATCTATCAACAGAGGTCTGTATGAGATAAGATTGGCCTAGTAGTGGTAGAAGCCAGTTTGCAAGGTAGGAAGCGAAAGTGTTTGAGGAGAAGGTAGAAAACTCTTGTAGAATCTCAACCATATGTCCAGAGTTTTTGGGGTTTTTTTGAGTACAAGGAAGAACAAAGATCATTAAAGAATCTGATGGATTTTAGAGAGAGCAGATATCCTAGAAGGATATGATATGAATACTAAAGTAACCAGGGCTATAACATATTCTCACTGACACACCCCCACTTTTTTTTGCAGTGTTAGGGACTGTAATGGCTTGTATTTAGATGTCCTCCTAAAGCCTCATGCAGTCATAGGTAGGATTTTTCAGAGGTATCTGGATCTAAAGTATATGACTCTGAAATTGATTCATGGTACAATGCTAGGATCAAGGGCACTAGGATTAAGGGTCTGACTGCTACCTTCCCTAAGTAACCTGGATAAGGTATAAAGGATAGAAAGAACTGTGGTTGTCTCTTGCTGCTTTGCTACCTTTTGCCCACCATGAACTGTTTCTTCTCTGTGAGACCTGTCTGCTATGCCATCCCGCCTTGTAGCCAGCTGATTATTGAATTAAACCTCTTGAAACTGTTAGCTAAAGAAACCTTTCCTTCTTTAACTTTGGGTGTCAGGTATTTTGTCTGAGCAACAAGAAAAGTAACTAAGATGGATTAAATCCAGAGCTTTGCTGCCTTACACGTAATGATCTAGGCAAGAAGCTATACCTTCAGCTTGGAACATATTTCTTTTTTTCTTTTTGTCATACTAAGGATTGAATCCAGGGCCTTCTACACACTAGACAAGCACTCTACCATTGAGATACATCCCCAGCCCACCTGTAGCATATTTCTTTACCCCCAGGGCAACTCTTCTGCTCCTCAGGCCCCTCTGGCTGTATCTGGGCAGACCTAGCACTCTAGCTTGCATCTCAATGTTCCATGTTTCTCAAATCAGGTTCCAAGGCTATTTCCTTTGGGAAGCTTTTCCTGACTCCTGATGGAAAATTATTAATCTTAATTCTATAAGAGATGATATGTTCCTTGATTCTAGCTCTTTTAAATATTCTGATTGATTATCTTCCCTACTAAATGGTAAAGGTGGTAAACTGAGAAGCATGTTTGTTTTTGTTTTTTTGGTAAAAGCTATTGATTTAATTTAAAAAGATTATTTATTATTCAACATTGCTTTTTTTCAAAAAAGCCATGGGCCAATTCAGGTTTCTGCTTTAAAAAATTTTGACTACAGCCAGGTGGAATAGGAGTTTAAGGCCAGCTTGGACTACATAGTGTCTCAAAAAAAAAAAAAAAAAAATCTAGTTGCTGGGGATTTAGCTTAAGTGGTACTGTGCCTACCTTGGAAGAACAAGGGCCCAAGTTTGATCTCAGGTCTGGCAAAACAAAAACAAAAACAAAAACAAAAAATTTAGAATACATGGAAAAACATGTCAAGGAAAAATAAAATGGATCTTTCCATTCATTCCTCCTGTCCCTATGTCTCAACAGTTATTTCCTAAGATTTAAAGTAAACAATTTATCACTATTTTGCAGGGAGCATTTGAGACTTAATATAAGGCTTTCACACTAAGTTACATTATCAATTTGAGGGCGGGTAGGAGACAAACTTTATATTCCTATACAGTTCAGGCTGGCCTTGAACTCACTGTGTAGCCCAGGCTGGTCTGGAACTCACAGTAACTCTCTTGCCTCATCTTCCCAAGTCCTGGGATTATAGGTCACCATACTTGACTCCTTTCTTATTTTTTTAAATTTTGAGACATAATTGTTCACTATAGTGTTAAGTTGCCCAGGCTGAGCTTGAACTTGCCATTCTGTCTTGTCAGCCTTTCAGAATACTGGGATTGCAGGGGTTCATAATCATACCCAACCAAATTGTCCATCCCAGCACCAGGGATTGAACTTGGGCCCTTGTGCTTCCAAGGTAGGCACAGTACCACTTAGAGGTAAATCCTCAGCCCAAATGAACACTTTTATACATAAAATTCACATAGATCATAGAAGCCAATGAATTAACCAAAAGATGACTTTATTTACTATGAAACACAAACCAGAAGACGAGTTTTTTGAAATCAGAGATTTATTTTAATTATATAGCTCTAGAACCTAATATAGGTTGTGCACAGAAGCGACAACAGTAATGAGGAATGGGTGAATGAGTGAATTAATGGATTAATGATGCATTTTCAGTACTTTTCTCCTTAGGAGCTTAGGATCTCAACAAAGTTAATTTGGTGGGTGGATCTCAGGCTTGGGTTAAATTCTATATTTTATATTCAGATTTAAGATGATATAAAATGTGTTCTCCTACAAGGTGTTAACCTTGGCCTGGTCTTTTTAGTATTTCTCTTTTTTCTTTAATTGCCATTTAAAGATCTGTATTTAGTTGGAGAGCTGATGTAGGGGAATGTTTCCCTGAGGACATGGCTCATAATGGCAGCCAAGGCTTTGTGCCTGATTAACTCACTGATTGAATCACTGACCTCTGGAGACCCCAAGAGAGAGAACATGGGTATTTTTAAACTGCCAGAACTCTCTATGCCTTTATGGAGAGAGTGGAGGAAGGAGTGGCGATCCATCTTTTGATTAATTTATTGGCTTCTACTTTGTATGTGATAATGGTAAAATAAAAAGAGAATAGTCATAAATTCAAGCCTTAAACTCTTCCTCAGTATCATGTTTTACAATATTTTGAATTTTCTTATTGTGACCTAGGAGAAAGGGCAGAAGCCCACAGACCATCTTCTGCTACTAACTTACTACTGGGACACTTAGTCCCTCGATGGGTCTCACTTTGCTCGATGGGTCTGTTGCTCCATGAGTCTCACTTTCTTAATTTATCAGATGGGGTCAGTAATCACTGCCTTGCCAGACTTCCCAGATGGTAGTTGGGACTGGTGAGACGTTGGATGAGAAAACTGCAGAATAGAGAGGATGGTGTCCTGACCAACACAAGCGGAGTGTAGCAACTCTGCCATCTCATCTTTGTTACACTGACTTCTTGACTCTGGAGCAGTAAGTCATAGTCTGGTCCTGGATGCTCCATTTCCCTCCAACTTTCTGGTTTTCCATCCTTTACCCTGTCACTTCTCATTATGTGATATGAGTGACCCCCCAAAAGTAGCCATCCTTACAAAGCACCCTGTCATCTCTTAATTCCCTTTGTCAGGGCTTTCCCCAGGTTGTCTCAACACTGTCAGCATGGAGGTAGCTATTAAAAAACAATCATTACTATTCCACCACACGATAGTGGGTTTGAATCAAGTAAGTGATTTCTAAGAGTCTTCTGCTGGGCGTGTAGTGCATACTTGTACTTCCAGCATTCAGAAAGGTTGAGGCAGTAGAATTGGAAGTTCAGGCCCAGCCTGGGCAAGTTAGTGACTTAGTGAGACCCTCTTCTCTAAAGAAAAAAGAAGAATATAAGCTCTGGAGTCAGACTGTGTTTGAAATAATGCTTTTATGATTTCCTGGCTGTGTACTCTTGAACATGTTACTTAATCTCTCTGTAGTTTCCTGTCTGTTTAAGAAAGGGAACAATTGTAATTCGTCCACTGGGCTATTGTGAGAATCAAATGGGGCAATAAATATGAAGAACTTAGAATAGTACTTGGCATATAGTCAGTATTCAAAAATGTTATTTATTATCAAAATACTCATTACATTCCACTGTGTTTTCCATTAATAATAACCAGTTTATTTCATTACATTTCTTGTCCATTGCACAGAGTTGACACAGCAGGCATGTTGTAAGAAGTTCTTGAATAAGAGTATACATTTGAATACTAGATCACCCATATGCAGTACTAATTTTGTGATTATGAGCAAGAGTCTGTATTCCTTGTTTTAGTTTATCTCTTAAAATGGAAATTATATTCATTGCCTTATAAGACTATTGTGAGAATTAAATAATATGAAATGCCAGGCGGTGAGTAAATGTCATTTCCTTCTACATTTGCCAGCTATGTGACATGTGGGGGCTAGTACCTTCTAGTTACTGTACCACCTACATAGTGGACTGTGAACCAGAGACACTTGTGAGGTGATATTTTATGGAAAGAAAAAGGAAACAGTACCTTGGAATTATAGTCAGCATTTCTAGCCTTTTGCTATCTGCCTTTCCTGTTTCTTCTTCATTGGAGTCTAAGTTCCTAAAATAGCCAGAATATTTCTCTGCTTCTTAGTTTTCCAAATGTCTTAAGCATCCAGAGGCAGTTTTATTTTGGTTCCTTTAAAGTTGGCTCTCTCTGTTTGGCTCTTGTCATTCTTCGTTAGCTATTAGCATATCCTGCTTATATTCAGTTTCCTGACCTGCTGCTGTACTTTTTCCAGGGCTAAAATGGCACTCACATAATTTTCAGGTAAATCACTTCATCTCTCTCCTCAGTGGAAATACTGGCTTATGAGGCAGAAGACTTGAGATCCAGTGCTGGCTCTGCCACCGTCTGTCTGTGTGACTGTGGACAAGGGTCTTACGCTAGCTGTGCCTTAGGCTTTTCATCATTAAAATGAAGGATTTGAATCAACTCAGTAATTTCTAAGAGTCTTCAAATTGTGTTTTAGTTTAGACAAATTACCTCTCTTCAAAGGTTCTTATTTTCTTCATTGTAAAGTAAGCCACATCTAGCCCCCAGGATTTTCTTCTTACTCTTAATTATTTTTCTTTTCTGTCTCGTGTTGCTTTCTGTAGCACTTTTGTGACAGTTAACAGCTGTGGACAGGAAACCTTTGAACACTTCTCACTTGGCAAAGGTTGCTGCTCCCTCTGAACCTCATCCCAGCCCATTTCCTGTGTTTACAGAGTTTGGGTTTTGCATTTAGTGACAGGCCTGACAGGTCATATTCTAGTTCTTTCATCACAGCCTGGTGACAGGGTAGATGGAAATGAGCACCAATTTGGGAGTCTAGAGGTAAGGTTGCAGTTTTTACTTAGCAGTGTGACTTTAGGCAAGTGACTCTTCTTTTAGGATTCAATTTCTTCATCTGAAAAGCCAGAAAGTTTAACTTAGGTTCTGAGAAAGGACATGCATATTTGCACCTCTTTTATTCCCTTGGAAGGGCCCTCTCTTTAGCCTATTTCTTCCACACATTCCATTTAGGGAGGATTTCTGGGGAACTTTGTTGGCACTTTTTTTTTTGGACAGAGTCTTCCTATGCAGTTCAGGCTAATCTTGTATGTATCCCAGGTTGGCCTCAAACTCACAGTAATCCTCTTTCCCAGCCTGCTGAGTCATGGATGTGTGCCACCATGTGTGGCTACACTTCGAATGTGGGACAAAATAAAGCCAAAAAGAAGCCAAACAGTCTTGTTAGGCCTCAACTGTCAGCAAAGAAGAATTGAGGTGCAGAGCTGGTATCAATGAATTTCCCAAGATATGAGCTGTGTAATTGGTAATCAGATACACATGGTAACCTTTTTCTTGCCAGGACTCTGAAGAGACAGTACTTAGCCCTGCTTTCAATATCTACATAACTTAGACAAGTAACATCGTATTGGGCTTCATCTTCCTTATGCAGAAAATAATAAAAGTACAAACATCACAAGGTTGTTAAATAACATGTAGAAGTGCTGGGTGTAATTACTGACATGTTCATTCTTGCTTCCTTAGACAGTTACCTTGTATTTGACCCTCTTCTTGTGGAAAATGTAAAAACACATTCAAGTCCCAATTCCTCTGGAGTTAACAGGCCAGCTGGGGACAGAATTCAGTTATAGTTAAAAAATCCTCTAGGAGGTAATGCCTGGAATGGTCTTCTTCATCTAGGCAGTTGTTATCAAGGGCTTTATCCTTTCTTTTCTTTGCTTTTTCCTCCCTCCCTCCCTTCTTTCCTTCCTATCCTTCCTTCCTTCCCATCTTTCTTTCTTTTACTTTTTTTTTTTTGAGATGGGGTCTTGTTCTAATTCAGGCTGGCCTGAATTTAACTAAGTAGCCCAGGATGGCCTAGAACTGACCATGATCCTCCTGCCTCAGCCTCCCAGTGCTGGGATTACAGACATGTACCACAAATAACATCAGATCAAAGGAGCCCTATATAATAATTTGGTATGGCTTTAGCCATTTTAGATGATATGTTTAATTTAGCAATTCTCAATTGTGCATATTCATCCAAGTTCTCAGTCTGTACTTGTCAGAATCTTTTTATTCTTAGATTCCAACAATGTTCATCTTATTCCTAGATCCAACCTATACTTAACTCCTGTTCTTACCAGGAGTTCTTAATTCTCTAAATACCCAGTTTTACTATTGATTTAGACTTTACTTCTGTATCCTAGTTGCAGATCCCAAATTCTTCCCTAAAATATTTGCTAGTAATCGACTTTACATTGAGTAGGGATGGATGTAGTTAGGATGGTTTGCATTTTTATTTTCTAGTGTAGTGATTTTATGGGAAATTGCAGCAATTGGTAATAATTGAATATTTACGATTGTATTTGAAGTACTTTATGTGTGTTAACTCACTTAATTCTTACAACCTCTGAGGTATGTACTGTTTTTTGTCTTATTTTAAAGATAACAGTGTAAAGTTTAAATACTTGGTCCAGATTGGGATAGAGAAAAGTATAGGGACTAAGAACACAGATCTAACCCTAAAGGTCTATACAGAGGAAGCGCTGTAAGAAATTATAAAACGTCTCAGTAGCTTTGCACAGTAGCAGTATCATAACCAATGAGTGTTTTTCAAAACACAATGTCAGTCGAAAAAGAAAGAAAGAAAGAAAGGAAGGAAGGAAAGAAAGAAGAAAGAAAGAGTGAGCAACCAAGTGAGCAAGCCTGATAGAATCTTGAAATTTGAATAGGAATTGGTCAGGTGTAGACTGGGGTAAAGATCTTATGAGCAAAATAATATGTGTAAAGCCAAAAAGTGAACTTTGAAGGTTTATGGAAGTGCAAGTAATTTAATATGATGAGAGCGTAAAGTGTATGTCAGTGGTAGGGGATAAGGCTTGACTTCTTTAAAAATATGTATGTTTTGCTACATTATATCCATTGTACAGGTCAAAGATTCCCATTCTTAGGGATTTGAAGCATTGGAACAGATCCTTTGAGGATGTTTCATGAGTCCATATTGTTTCTTCAATCATTTTCCAACCAGTGGATAGTAAAATTACAATTATTATTATATAGAGCTCTTTGAAATTCCTTGCTAAAATAGTTAGCTATCAATATGATAGGATTTTGGAAGCCCTGTGAAGGATTTTATTTTTAAAACAAGGTTTTTCTTGAAATAATTACATGATTTACATGTATTTATTTTTGCTTTGCTTTGTTTTTGTGTTTTTGAGACAAGGTTTCACTATGTGGTTCAGGCTGGCCTTGAACTCCAGGTGATCCTCCTGCCTCAGCTTCCTGAATGTAGGAGTATAGGCATGTGCTACCATAACCAGCTACATGCAATTTAAAGAAGTAATATGGTGAGACAAACTTTACAGTTTCCTTCATAGTAACAGTTTGAAAAACTATTGTATGATATTATGACCAAGATATTGGCATTGATATAATATACTTATCTTTTTCAGATATCCCCAGTTTTCTGTACACTTGTGTGTATATATGTGTTAAATTCTGTTCCAGCACTATTGGATTCTTCCTGACCTTTTATAACTATCATTGCTTCCTTTCTGCTTATTTTCCCATCTAATTTACTTCTCTGATCTTCATTTTTTTTTTTTTTTAAGATTCTCTGTTCTTTTTATTTTTTTGAGATGGGGTCTTGCTGAGTTTCCCAGCCTGATCTTGAACCTATGATCCACATGCCTCAGTTTCTTGAGTAGCTTGGATTATAGGTGTGTTGTACCTGGCTCATTTCTAAAAACTTGTTCTTTCAAAAGTGTTTTGTAAGTGGAACCATAGGATATGTAATCTTTTGGAATTGCTGTTTGTTTTTGTTGTTTTGTTTAACGTAATTCCCTGGAAAGCCATTCAAATTTTCTACCAGTGATTCATTTTATTTTCATTGCTGAATAGTCTTGCATTGTGTGTGAGTACCAGATTTTAATGTAATCATCTACTAGTTGAAGAACATATGGACTGAGTGTAGTTTTTGGCAATTACAAGTGAAACTGTTATGAACATTTGTGTATAGGTGTTTGTGTGACTGTGCAAAAGATTTTATTCAGAAGAGTTATTTACCCTAATTGAATTTTGAAAAATTATACTGACTGCTTGATAGAGAATGAGTTTGAAAGAAACTAGAACAGTGATAGGGAGATTAGTAAAGAAACTATTGAGCTAACCTGATTCAGGGGTGCTGTAGCTTGAGCTCTGCTGCAGAGGGCTTGCCTTCAGAATCAGGTTGGACCTGTGGAATGAGGGAGCAGGGCTCAGGTTAGGGCTGGAGCTCAGAAAGCTCAGGTACATCTTATTCTGGATAGTTCCTGGGCAGGGAAGACACCCTCCTCCATAGATAGCCAAGGAAGGCAGCAGTAAAGAACTACTCTTAAGCTCAGCTGTTTCTTAGAGTGATCATCCTGATGGCAGGTGTTCACATATTCTTGGTTATGTCCTCCCAAGAGCAGAAGAGAGACCAGTTATCTGTTATTGTTTGAGTATAAGCTTATGTGGGAGAGAAAGATAGTAATGAGCTTTCTTCTAGCTTGGAGCCCAAGAATATGTTCTCTGGTAAGCTAGCCAGCAACAGGCCCTAGCCTAGGAGGTTTGAAGCTGTTCTCTTATTGCTGTAGAAACTGAAATCCACATTGCTTTTACTCCACTCAGTGTTGTGCCTTGGTGTTTATATCTTCAAGGCATTTATTACTCACTTTTGGGACTGCTTTGATTGGAAAAGGTTACTGGGAGAAACACTCTTTAAGAAGGATATACTCTTAAGAGAATCCAGATAGGTTGGACATCTCTTCTGGGCCTCCATCTGCATTAGTTCTTGGTACCTAACTTAACACTTTTAGAAAACTTTCTCAGCAGAAAGCTGTCTTGCATTATCTGTAATTATTTTTTTGGCCATATCAGATCCTGAGAGGGCTGGCTAGAACACAAGAATGTTTGGGTCAGGCGCCAAGTCAGGGAACTTGGGATGGCTTTTCAACAATTGTGTGTTGATTTAATTCCCCTAGGGCTGTTTTGTTTCTTGACAAAGGCAATTTTAGAATATAAAGACCTATGGCATGAGGGATCCCAAAGATAGGAATACAAGCCTTTAAATACCGAACCAACCAAACAAACAAAAACCAAAAAACTAGACAAAAAACAAAAACTAAATAGATATACAAAAACCTCCCAAAGTCTATGTACAGCTTTCACTTGTATCTAGATCATATGTGGTGTTGCTCAGTGTGGGCTAGATACGGGGGAACAAAGTAATCCTTAGGAAAAATATATAGGAAGGTTGAATTCAGATTCACACCTGAAATTGAAAGTATAAATGAGGACCAAAATGTGCAACAGATACTATGAAGTAGGAAAAGTGTTCAAAAGAGAAGGGGAACTAAGGAAGGGAGAGTGGGGGAAAGGAAAGAAGGCAAAGAAAAAAAGTGAAAAATGAAGAAAATAACACAAACAAAGCTTATGTAAATAAGGAAGCGGTTGAAGGGAAGGAGGGGGAATGGGAAAAATAAGAACTAAGATATATCAGTTACAGGTACAAATTCCCAATAATGAATATGATTATAAAGTATACCTAAAATGTACCAATAAAACGTAATAAAAAAAGATTCACACCTGCCACTTCTGCAATTTAGTAATAGGCTTAAATTTTGTGTCCATCCTCCTGCTTCAGCCTTCCAAATGCTGGGATTAAGAGCACTTTGACTTTCTGGCCTTGTAATATGCCACAATAAGTAAAATGCTGTGGTCCATGCCCTGGGTCTTTCTTTGCTTGGATTACCCTC
The DNA here is from genome assembly GCA_004026965.1 of Petromus typicus. NCBI lineage: Eukaryota > Metazoa > Chordata > Mammalia > Rodentia > Petromuridae > Petromus > Petromus typicus. The sequence goes on along the minus strand of PVIR01027743.1, from coordinate 11,721 downwards.
CTTTCTGCTGCCATCATCTATCTGCTGTTTAAGTGGTGATATCTCTTAGTGTTCTGATCTTCTCCTTTGCCATATTTTATTTTGTGTCATTAGACCATATGTTGTATTCATTCTTCTGCTACTTTTTGTCAGCAAGGACTATTCAAATTCATTCAGCAAGTTGTTCAATTGAGAAATAAGGACTATGGTAGATGCTAGGTGTTGGCCAGAGGTAGGAATCAGCCATATTCAAATGATGGTTCCTTCTACTGTGGACTTCACAATTTAGTGAAGAAGAGAGACATTATATGAATTATCATGCAGATAATTACAATTGTAAAAAGTAATGTAAATGAAAAATAAGACTTACTTTCAAGAATGTATAGTGTTCACCTAAGTCAGTTTGGGAGGGAGAGTGGGTCGGAGAAAGTTCTTCGAGGAAAAAGTATTTAACCTGAGACCAGAAGCCTGAGGTAGAATTTTCAGATTAAGAAAGTTGATTCAGAAGTGTGTTCTTGACACATTCGAAGGCTTTCTGTTACTCCATACAGGTTGTTCCATTTAAAGCACCACCTTTAGTTTGATTAGGCTGAATTTCCCCATTGTCAAAATTGTGGCTGAAATTGTTTTAGTTAACTTATAAACTCACCAAACTGGTTCATTTTAAGTAATCAAGCATTCATTTCAGTTCGTGACTAAATCCTAATGTCTGTCTTGTAAAGAGTCTAAACAAAATGATGGCAAAAGTATTAATCCTTAAATCCAAGGAAGTCTAATCTAACTATTCATCTTTTTAACATTAAATCATTATAGAAAAAACTAAATCATGGGCATGATTGTGGTAGGCATTTTGGTCCTGCTTACTTAAAAAATTCAAATATCAAACATCTTTTTCTTTTCTTTCTTTTTTTTGGGGACAGGGTTTCACTTTGTAGTTCAGGCTAGTTCTGAGCTCACTGTGTAGCTCAGGCAAGTCTGGAACTCACAGCAATCCTCCTGTCTCTGCCTTCTGAGTGCAGGGATTACAGATGCGAACCTCTACGTCCAGCACTGTGGTATGTGGTACTGATTGCTGGTGGGCATGAGTCAACCATGCCTGGCATTTGTTGTATGTGATTACAGGGGATAGAACTCTGGACCTTGCACTAGCAAGGCAGGCTCCGCAACCACTGAGCTAAATCCCCAGCCCAAATTAAAATATCTTTACAAAAGAAAGAACAAAGAGACTTTAATATAGAAAAATGTTAGTTCTCAACCTGAGCTGCACATTAGCTTTGCCAAGTGAGAGAAAGAATGTGGCAACTGGACATGCCATATGTTACTGGTGGGAGTGTAAAGTGGTACTGCAGCTACTTAGAAAACAGCTTTACAGTTTCTGAAAAAGTGAAGCATACTCCTGTCATATAACTCAGCAGGTCTTCTCCTAGATATTTATTCAAGGAAAAAGAAAACATATGTTCATATAATGCCTCATATATGAATGTTCATAGTAGCTTTATTTGTATTAACCAAAAACTGTTGAGTGGGTAAACAAACTGTGGTATATCTACTCAAAAATAAAGCAGAACAAACTGCTGATGCATGTGGGAGCATGGCTGAATCTCAAATCACTCCGAGTAAAATAAGCCAGACACAAAGAATATGCACTGATGATTCCATTTATTTGAATTTTTGGAATACGCAAGACTTGATTGGTGACAGAAATCAGAGTAGTGGTTTATGTGCAGGGAGAATGAAGTTGGTAGTAAAGACTTAAGTAGGAATAGTTTAGGGTGAAGGAAATCTGTGTGCGTGTGTGTGTGTGTGTGTTCGTGTGTGTATAGGGGATCAAACTCAGGACCTTCCACTTGCCAGGAAGGTGGCATAAGGAAATCTACATTTTAATGAGGGTGTGGTCACACAAGTTCATAGGTCTGTGGAATACACTGATATTTGAAGGGGAGCATCTTACTATGTGCATCTATATTCTCAAAAATACTCATGTTTCATTTTTATGAAGGTTTTAAAAAAGGAAAAATTTGTCTGTGGATAAAAGTCAACAGTGGTTTCTATTGCAGGGGAACTCATGATAATATTGATTGGAAAATAATAAAGTGGAGAGAGTTTTCCCAAATATTGAGAATGTTCCATGTCTGGACTTTGATGGTAGTTTTATGGATATATACATATGTAAAAACTAATAGGTGTATGTGTTTATTTATGCTTTTTACTATATGTGTATCTTAAATTTAAAATAATGAACCCATGACTATGCCCCATTAAGTAAGATTCTGAATTAATTGGTCTTGGGTGGGGCCTGGGCATCAGAATTTAAGAGATCCCTGGTGATTCTGATATGTAGCTACATAAGAGAACTATAGGTCAATGTGGAAGGATAAAGGAAGGAAGAAATTGTGTAAAGAAGGATCATAGGCAGTAGAACTTGCTGGAGATAAGACCAGAACAGTAATGGGTGGGTCTTGGTGGATCTTGCGGGACAAATTAAGAAAGCTGGACTTTTAAGAATATTGAGATGCTTTTTGAAGCGTTTTAACAGAGAGTGGACAGGATGAATTGGTATGGACTAGCGCTGTGTATGGCTAGCATTTCTGTTGATTGGCTACTAAATATTTAGGAGTGACATGCTGTGTAGAGTATAAGATTCAAATAGTCAGGGAGTACTGAACTAGGATGGTAATTAAGTAAATCTGAAGGATAGAAGACATTGAGGTGTCAAGGTTTCTGACATAAGTCACTGGAGAAGAAGGAAATTTGGAGGAGAAAAAAAAAGAGTTGAGATATGAGTTGAGGTGCTTGTGTGACATCTGTGTAGATGACAGGTAGTTGGATTCATTGGAGTCAGAAGTGAAATTTAAAGCAAACTACAGTTGTGGACACCTGTAATCCTAGCACTGAGGAGAGCTGAGGCAGGAGGATCTTAGATTTTGAAGCCATTCTGGGGAACCTAGTGAGACTCTTTTTCAAAATAAAAATACAAAAGACTGAGATACAGTTTAGTGGTAGGGCACTTTCTTAGAATGTGTGAGGCCCTAGATTCAATGCTCAGTATTGAGGCAGTGCAGGAGTAGGAGAGGTGAAGTCAGGTAGAAAGGAGTAATCTGCTTTGTACTTCAGGGAAAGATTTATTCATTGATTCAGCACTTCCTCTGTTGAAGACCTGCTATGTGCTGGACATTGTACAAGTCCTTGAGCATGCTGGAGTAGACCAGTCCCTGAGGCTCTTGCAGAACTTACTTCTATTGGAGAGAGGCAGATACTAAATAAGTCAAAGAATAAATATATCATGGTCTAAGTAGTACATGAAAAAAATTCAGAAGATCTGGACTCTGCCCTCAGATATCCTCAAATAACTGTAATACTCAGTCCACTGAGGAATAAGGTTGGAAATGTTGGTGGAACTAGGTATATCTCATTATGTTATTATTTTTTAATTTTTTGAGACAAGGAGACTTTTTAGTTTAGGCTGGCCTTGAACTCACTATGTAGCCCAGGCTAACCTCAAACTCAAGGCATTCCTCCTGCCTCTGCCTGCTGAGTGCTGGAATTACTGGCATGTACTACCATGCCCAGCTTCATTATGTTATTTTACATTAAATTTTATTTAGTGCTGAGGATTGAACTAAGAGCCTTCATACTGAGCTGCATCCTCAGCCCCTCCCCTCTCCTTGTTTCAAATTTTATTTGAGACAAGGTCTGCTAATCACTGAGTTGATCAGGCTGGGCTCATACTTGTGATCCTCTTGCCTCAGTCTCTTGGAGTGCTGGGATTCAGGCCTGTGCCACCAGGGCCAGTTATGGCACTTTATATGTACATAGTTGATATGGATTACTTTTTTCCCTGATATTGAGGATTAGATCTAGTGGCTGTGTGCCACTAAGCTACCTACTCAGGCCTTTATGTTATTTTTAAAATTTTGAGATACCATCTTACTAAGTTTCCTAGGTTGCATTTTACTAGTGATCCTTCTGCCTCAGTTTCTTGAGTATAGCTATTATAGGTATGCACTACCGTGTCTAACTGTGGATTACCTTTTCTTTTCTTTTTTAATTTTTTGAGACAGAGTCTTTGTATATATTCTAGCCTGGCCTAGAACTTGCTGTGTAGTTTATGGTGGCCTGGGATTTGTTTTTCCTTAATTTTATTTTTTCATTAGTACATGTTTGCAGTGCATAATCTGTTCCTCATGGAGAGTTGATACACATACACAACACATTTTACTTCCCTTACTTCCCTCCTTCCTGTCCTTCCTTTTGACAAAAGACCTGTCTCCCTATTTCTTACTGCTTTTATTTGCTCTTTGTTTAGAATTTGGGCTTCTCATATAAGAGAAGCCATATAATATTTAAGCTTGTGTGTCTTTATTTTCACTTAACATTATGATCTCAAGGTGCATCCTTTTTCCTACAAATGACTCAAGTGTACCTTTCTTTATGGCAGAATAGTATGCCATTGTGTATAATGTCACATTTTCTTTATCCATCTGTCTGTCTATAGACACACAGGCAGTTTCCAAGATCTAGCTATTATTGGATAACCCCTTTCCCTGCCCCTTAATCAGTATTTGTTATTATTAGATTTTTTTTAAAAATTTGATTTCTTGATGATAGCTATTCTTTTTGGAGTAAGATGGAACCTCAATGTTATCTTAATTTACATTTTTCTCTATTGGACAGAAATTTTGAACATCTTTTCAAGTGTTACTATCCATTTGCACTTTTTTTTCCCTGAGATATGTCTACTAATGTCAGTTGTGCTCTTTAAAATATGGATCTTTTATTTTGGGATCTACTTTTTTGAGTTTTATATATTTTAGGTATTAGTCTAATTTTATCTATTTTAGGTATTATTTTATATATTTTAGGTTTTCATATTAGATTTATATATTTTAGGTACTCATTTATATATTTTAGGTATTTTATGGATTTTTAGATATTAGTCTAATTTTAGGTATTAATTTATATATTTTAGGTATTCATTTTAATTTAGTACATAGTAAGAGATGTGGCCTTAATCTTCTGCAGTTTCCCCAGAACTATTTGAAAGAGGCTATCTTTCCTTCAATATTTTTCTTTTCTTTTTTTGTGGATTACTTCTTTTTTTAGTTTTTTGAGACAAAGTCTTGTTTTTGTAGTTCAGGCTGGTCCTGAGATTAGCCTTGAACTCACAGCAATCATCCTGCCTCTGCCTTCAGGGTGCTAGGATTATAGGAATGAGCCACCAAGCCCGACATTGTGGTATGTGGTACTGATTGCTGGTGAGCGTGAGTCACCACGCCTGGCATTGTTGTATGTGGTCACCCGGGAATCAAACCTGGGTCCTTGCGCTTATAAGGCAGGCGCCAGAACCACTGAGCTAAATCCCTGGCCCACTTTGTGGATTACTTTTTGATGAATGACCCGAATGGGAAAAGTGAGTTTGGTCAGGAGTCTGAGCTTCATATCATTGGTCACTTGTGTTAATGCTGCATCAGGGCAAAACCAATATCAGGTTTGTCCTATAACAGAGCTCCTCTGAATCCTTGTCCCTCTTGAGAAGAGCTGGGCCTCTTCTTGGATCCGAGGACATTATATTCTATATTCTAACAGGCACAGGAATATTGTTCAGATCTGCTGAGTTACCCAGCCAGATCTGACTTTTTATCCCTGTTTTAATGCTGGTATGTGCCAAAGCTTAGTTGAGGTATTTCTCTGGAGACCTGTACTTCCAACACCAAGTCCCAAGCCAGTTTCCCTTCTCCATCTTCACATTTTTGTCTAAAGCAGTGGTGGTGAACCTATGGCACGTGAGTCATTTGTATCATGGAAAGCTCTAAAAGGTTTACCATCCCGGGTTTGCAGAGACTGTCTACTTCTCCCCTGGCCTATCTTCATTCTAGGTCATGCAACATTAGCTCTGGAACTTCTAGTCCTTGGACAAATCAGAGTCTTTCAAAGGTTATTCTGGCACTCTTAGTCTTTTCATTCCTTTCAGAGGGTGAGGGTATATTTGTTCATCCAGTGGTTTCATACTTAACATAATAGATGTTAGTGGTATTGCCATACTGTACTGTGGAGGATGAAATGAATTAAAATTATTTTTAAAATATTTAAAAAATTATTTTTCTGGACATGATGGTGCATGCTGGTAATCCCAGAACTTGGGAAGCTGAGGTAGAGGATCACTATGTGTTTGAAGAAACCCTGGGCTACCTGATGCGTATAAGACTGGCCTGAACTACATAGTGAAACACTGACTCAAAATTAAAAAAAAAAAATTGTTCTGGATATGGCATGTGAACAGCTGAGAACATGACAATTAATTTAAAGTGCTTTGAAACAAAGAAGAGTGAACAGTGAGTGACTGGCTCTACTACGGAGGTAGAAAGCTTTGGATACCAGGAAGATAAAGGGCTGTGGGTTGTCTGTTGTAATGATAATAATAAGATGTTATTTGTCCTGCTTTATTTTGTATACTTTTGTGCTGATGTTGCACAAGCAGTGGTAAAACTGCTTATGCCTTAGCACAAAGCAAAGAAAAGGACCAAACAGTGCTAATAATTCCTGTGTTCCTCACTGCCATACATTCTCAGTTGGAAAAAATTGTTGATACAAAAGTAATGTGGTGGTACAGAGAAAAAACAAACTAAAACTCAGTTTCTCTTTAACATTCAAGAATCTGCTTCTCACACCTGACCAGGAGTTTATTCCATACACGATCCTACTGTCCTCTAATTCAACTGCATTCAAACACTGTCCACCTGGAGATGACGTAGAGATGATGTCAGATCACACAGCCTGAGGGCACTGTCACCATTATTGCACAGCTTTCCCATCCCAGCTCAGTTGCCAGTTGCCAACTCCAAGTTGTTTTTTCTGTGCCTCTGACCTACCAGCTAGAAATTAGGTTTCTGCATCTCTGAGCTAAGCCTTGATTACATCTAAGCATGCAGGGTGACGCTTATTTACATTTGCTGGATATTACATACAAAGAGATACATAGGATGAGGCATGGGAGAATGGCCTAAAGATTCTGTGCTTCTCCAGGTACACCCCTTTCTAGTAACTCTACATGCTCAGCTTTCTGGAAGTTTTCCAGATCCTATTCTTTTGCATTTTTACGGAGGTTTTGTTACATAGGCATGATTGATTGATCAGTTTAACCTTTACCCCCCTGTATGTTGAGAGGCAGAGCTGAAAACTTCAGTCCTCTAATCTTGCCTTGGTCATTCTGGAGACCAGCCTTCATCCTAAGGCACCTAAGAGCTGCCAGCCACCAGCCAGTACATTTATATACAAAGAGACTTGTCATTTTGAAGATCCTGTGGATTTTAAGAATAGTATGCCAGGTAATGAGGATAAAGGCCACGTGTATATTTTTTGTTACAAGTAAAATTTTTCATTTTATTAAATTATACCTTATTAGTATGTACCTTTTAGTAGTCAGTATGATGAAACAGGAAATACACATAAGATAGTCCCTTGTAGAAGTTTGATCATTATCTGAAGGAAAAGCTCTTTGAGTGATTGAATTGTAAACTGAAGTACCTCCTTTTTCCAGGGAATACTATTTTTACTTTAAGAAACAGCTGACAAACTGTGGTTATTCAGACTTAGGTATTTGGCAGACATTTTCTTGAAAGTGAATGAGACAAATGGTTTACTTTTGAGAAAACAACTGATATTAATTGTTGCCAATTCCAACTTGTAAGTGAAACTAGATTTCAGAGAATTTCTGTCACTAAGAGTTTGACAGTTTCTTTGGATTAAAGATTTTCTGGTGAAATCTGTGTTGATATTAATAATTATGATTTTGATATTGACTAAAAATGTGTCAGCATTTGGAAGCTCGCATAACTCAATAAAGCCATAGTTTCCAAATGTTGAATGCATCATGTTATAAAACCACATATGTAGGAAGATCTATTCAAAATATAAAAAGATAGAATAATAGATTTTAATGTAACAGAACATAAAAGTTCATCCATATAGTTTCAGATTTTGCACTACAGCTAGCCTTTTGTTAATGTAACCTGTGACCATTGTCTGGTTTGAGTATAATATCAGAGACAATTAACCAGGCCAGGAGATTTAGCTTAGTGGCTGCCTCACAAGCATAAGGTTTGATCTCGGTTAAAAAAAAGAATAAACATGGTACCTGAAAAGGCTATTGAAATGCACCTACTTTCTCCAACTGTGTATCTGTGTTTTAATGGTCCATCAAAATAATGTATCACAACAGAATGAATGTAAAAGTGGATATAAGGCGACAACTGTTCATTATGTGATATGTTTAAAAGATTTGCAAAAGCTTAAAACAATCCTTTTTCATTTATACAGAAAATAATTTTTTCATAAAATATTATTTTATCTTAATTTGTTAGAAATTTATTATTTTTAAATGAATAAATATAAAATTTTTGTTTAATTTTTTTTTTTTTTGAGGCATGGTATTGCAGTTAGTTCAAGCTGGCTGTGAACTCACTATTAGCTCAAGCTAGCCTCCAACTCAAAGCAGTCTTCTTGCCTCAGCTTCCCAAATGCAGAGATTACAGGCATACACCACCATTCCTAGGTGTGTTTAATTTATGTGTATGGTAAATATAAAATATTTCTCTAGAATTTAAAATTTGTAAGTGTATAAAGGGGTTCTGACACTGAAAAGTTTAAAATCTGAGCGGGCTGAGATTTAGCTCAGTGGTTTCAGTGCCTGCCTTGCAAATATAAGGTCATGAGTTCAATTTCTGGTACCGAAAAAATAAAAAAAATCACAAGGTGGATGTAATTGTTTTTTTTTTCTTGAGACAGGGTCTTGCTTTTGTAGTGCAGGCTGGCCCTGAGCTCACTATGGAGCCCAGGCTAGCCTTGAACTCACAGCAGTCCTCCTGCCTCTGCCTCCTGAGTGCTGGAATTACAGGTGTGAGCCACCACATCCAGCACTATGGTATATGGTACTGATTGCTGGTGAGCATGAGTCACCACACCCAGCATTGTTGTGGGGATCAAACTGAGAACTTTATTGTTTGCAAGGCAGGCACAGAACCACTGAGCTAAATCCCTGGCCCTGGATACAATTTAAAAAATAAAAACCTGAGCCTATTCTTTCTCTTTTTATACTAAAAAGTATTTTCTCTTATCCCTAGATAAATTGTACATATAATTGTAGAGTTAATATTTCAATATTAATTTTTAAAAATTATCGAGCATCTTAACAAAAACCTGGCTCTTTGCATGCTACTGAGGTCTTGGTTTTTATCCTATTTTGTGGAAATCACAGTCTGGTAGAGACAACATATTAAACAGACAATTACAAAATTGTATGAAAGATGTTACCAATGACAGCATATAATTATTGTGGAACCGTATTGTCAGTATCTTGCCACCAGCCATTACCCCCTCACAGAGGATATAAGATTGGTCAATTTGATTAGACTGAATCTCCTATATTTTATTCTTCATTATATGACAGAGAAAGTGTCTATAATTAGCAGAAGATGGAAACTAATCATTTGCTAATCTGGGAGGATAAAAGAATGCTACAATTGTACTGAATGTCACCTTTATGCCACACCATATGCCGGATGTTTTAACAAATGTAGTTGCACTTAATTCTCACCAAAACACTATGTAGGAAATTATTATCCTCAGTTTGCAAATGAAAAATTAGAGACTCAAAGAAGTTAAATAATTTGTCTAGTATTGTATGGTTTATAGCTGGTGGAAGGATTTTAATATCTCTGCACTGACCATAAGTTTAGGATTCTCACTGTAGTAATAATGCACTGCTAAATGGGTGGATCTTCTAAGATCTTTTCATATGACCGCAGGAAACCTTGCCTGGCTGAAATACACTGGAAAGAATTCTCCAGAAGGGTGGGGAAACACTTTAGGAAATGCATAGTTGAAGGAGTTACTTGTGAAATTGGCTGACATGATTGTTCAGCCATATGATGCCTTAAGCTTTTGTACTCCCTTATGTTGTCAGTCTAATGTGATTTAAGTGTGTTACCTATGTTTGTTAGAACATATGTAGCCACCAGAGGAAGTCCAGAGGATAATAAACACCTACTTTGAAAATTTATACTGCAATAAAATGGAAAATGTAGAAGAAATGGATAGATTTCTGGACACATATGAACTCCCAAAGCTGAATAAAGAAGATATAGAAATGTTAAATGCCCCAATAACAATCTATGAAATTGAAAATGTAATTAAACACTTGCCAACAAAGAAAAGCCCTGGACCTGACGGTTTTACTGCTAAATTCTATAAAACTTTTAAAGAAGAGTTAGTGCCTCTACTTCTGAAACTCTTCAATGAAATTGAAAAGGAAGCAGTACTCCCAAACTCATTCTTGGAAGCAACCTTTACCCTGATTCCAAAAACAGAGAAAGACCCAACCAAAAAAGAGAACTACAGGCCAATATCTCTAATGAATATCGATGCCAAAATCCTCAATAAGATCCTGGCAAACAGAATACAGAGAATTATCAAAAAGATTATATACCCTGACCAAGTTGGATTCATCCCAGGGATGCAAGGATGGTTCAACATACGTAAATCAATCAATGTTATACACTATTTTAACAGGCTTAAGGACAAAAATCATATGGTCATCTCAATTGATGCAGAAAAAGCGTTTGACAAAATACAACACCCATTTATGTTCAAAACTCTACAGAAGATTGGAATAGATGGTCTATATCTCAAACTAATAAAAGCTATCTACGAGAAACCTTCAGCCAGTATCATACTAAATGGTCAAAAATTGAAACCTTTCACACTAAGATCAGGAACAAGACAAGGGTGTCCTCTCTCACCACTTCTGTTCAATATAGTTCTGGAAATATTAGCCATAGCAATTAGGCAAGAGAAAGACATAAAAGGAATAAAGATTGGAAAAGAAGAAGTTAAATTGTCATTATTTGCTGACGACATGATACTCTATCTAGAGGATCCTAAAAACTCAATTAAAAAACTGCTGGACCTAATCACCAATTTTAGCCGTGTAGCTGGTTACAAGGTCAACATTCAAAAATCAATAGCCTTCGTATACACAAACAGTAGACCCACTGAGATAGAAATTGGAGAGTCAGTCCCTTTCACAATAGCACCCCCAAAAATAAAATACTTAGGAATCAATCTAACAAAGGAGGTGAATGACCTCTACTCTGAAAACTATAGCACTCTGAAAAAGGAGATAGAAGATGATATCAAAAAATGGAAAGACATACCTTGCTCCTGGGTAGGAAGAACCAATATTGTCAAAATGGCTGTACTCCCAAAACTACTCTACACATTCAATGCAATCCCAATTCAAATCCCAACAGCATATTTCACAGATCTAGAGAAAAAAATTCAAACTTTCATCTGGAACCACAAAAGACCTAGAATAGCCAAAGCAATTCTAAGCAACAGGGACATGGTGGGGGGTATCACAACTCAGAACCTGAAACTATATTATAAAGCCACTGTGATAAAAACTGTGTGGTACTGGCAAGGTAACAGACCCGAAGATCAATGGAGTAGACTAGAAGATCCAGAAACTACTCCAGATACAGTGAGCTACCTCATCTTTGACAAAGGAGCCAAAAATCCTCAATGGAGGAAAGATAGCCTCTTTAACAAATGGTGCTGGAAAAACTGGGCTTTAACTTGCCAAAGGCTAAAACTAGATCTAACTCTTTCACCGTGTACCAAGCTAAAATCAAAGTGGATAAGAGACCTAAATATTAAAACAGACACTCTAAACCTACTGCAAAACAG
>PVIR01027742.1:0-22616 GCA_004026965.1 Petromus typicus | reverse complement strand
TTTGGAGTTCCATGAAGAAACAGTACCATAATGCATGAGTCACTCATCTGAGGGCTAAACAAGTCATTTTCCATATGTGTTTCCTGGAAACAAAAATCAAAAATGTTTTCATTTTGAAGGGAGATTAAATTCTGAAATATCCCCATGTGAATAATATAAATTGTGTATTCTACATAGTAAAAATGGATTAAGAGATTTTTGTCAGAGCTTATCTTTCTGACCAGAAAATTAATGTGCTCATTTCTAAATATGGTGAAGAAAAATATTAAATATGAGGCAGACATATTAGAAAGAGAAATAAAATTGAATTAAACTGTCTCTGATATTCAGCAGTTTCACAGTTCCATTTCAGGATATCAATTATAAAGCTATATCAATGTATCAGTGTAAAGATCCCCATTTGAAATTTGTTCCTTTAACACTGTAAATGATAGAAAAACAAAGCAGTGTAGTGGTTAAAATTATACAGATACACACCCATGTGCATTATGCTTTAATCTAAAACACTCCTCCAAAGTCTCATGTGTCAGAAGACAGGCTTTGGAGGTGGCTAGATCCTGGAAGTAGAATCCTCACCCGAGCATTGATCCTGGATCAGTCCATGTCTCCCATGATGTGATGTGGGGGCGCCTGGCTAGAAGAGGCAGCTCTCCGGAGGCCTTACACGGAGAAACCTAACTTCCTCCTCTGCTTGCTTTACTCTCTGCTTCCGGGCCAAGGGGAAGTGAGATGATTTTCTTTTTCCACACCTTCGTCCAAGGGGTTTCTGCCTTGGAGCCAGCCTGCCAATGAATAGGTTCACTAAAACCATAAGAAAAATGGACCTCTCCCCCTTTAAGTTATAAGTCGTTGAATATTTTGTCCCAGTGAAAGGAAATTCGCGAACACAATAACTACAGTATATATTTCTATTTCTCCCTAACTATATCAACATGGACCATTGTTATAATTAATAAAGTTCATCATGAGCTTTTCTGCTTTATAGCAAGTTAGCCCATGTCAAGAAAACCACAGGAAGCTAGATTTTTGTTTTTAGTGCATCACATGCTGTATCCAAAGACAGGAACCTCCTGTCTTCTAGTAAAATGAACTCTAGTAACTGAATTTCTTCCCTATGTAGACTCCACATTTCCTTTCTTGCTTACTGATCCTCATCAGGATAATCATAAATATTCTGGGACTGTGGGAAACTGTCTGAATCTTCAACCATTTTCTCCTAGTTATCTACTTGATTCCAAATTTTTCAATGAAAATGACACAATTTTTCATTATCTCTTCTCCATAGAAAATATCTACATGGGCCAGACATACTGAGACCTTGTTGTGGACACATAAAATAAGCAATATTGGCAGATACAGTAACTATTTCAGCAGTGTTTTTATCACTGATCCAAAAACTTACTCAGAATTCACTTTTGTTTATTGTGTGCTTAAAGAATAAAAATTTACCAAAATATGCATGATAACCTGTGTCAAAGTGAATATTCCATATTTTAAAGCCGATTTAAAGCTTACAAAGCCTTGTATTTTATGAAAAAAAATGGTTTATGAAAGATATGAGCTATTTAACCAATGATACAAATTTTAGAATAAATGATATAAATAATGATTATTGTGATAATGATGGAAGAAAGTAGTGATTTCATGATTCAATTAATCTAAAATTTTTCTATCGTTCTGTTTTACCTTTGCTCTTGATACATTTAAAGTATTATAGAACAGTAGAGAGAGCAATTATCTCATGGAACATTAAACAGATACTATTTCCAAAGGATATATGATGACTTCAAATGAAAAATGTCCTATTTTCATTGGGTCATAATTTAACATCAAATATTTTTATGAAATATTTATATTTAAGATAAAATAATTATCAAAAAATCTTGCATATGGGAAGCATTAATAGATATAAAATGTGATATAGACAAAGATAACAAGGAAAACAGTTATCTGATACTGACACACTTAGGTTTGGAGAAAGTATTCAGAGATACCACCTTTTTCATTGAAATTTTAAGTAGAACATCATTTCAGAAGACTGTTTCCCATCAGGAGCCATGTTTTCATTTACAACAAATGAAAGTAAATCTAATTCATTAAAATTAATAATGATAAATGTCCTCATTCTCTCACTGGAAGTGCATAATCAGATTGAATTAGTACTATGAATTAATTAGTCCACAAAATGAGCAGCTTGTGGTGATGCCAAGTGGATGTAAGTAAATGAATGGATAAATGGACAGAACTCATCAATTTGAAAGTGGGATGCTCTCTGAGATACCGTGCACAGCTTCAGTTTCCTGGAGAATAGCCCCATATGATGTGAAAACAGATTTTTGTCTCTTACTCTAATGTCTGTAAAAAGATGACAGCACATATTTTGGGGGTTTTTTTTAGAATAATATAATATTTCTGGCAAGTTGGTTAAAATCTAGGCACATATTGTAAAATGTTCCATAGATCTTTATGTCCTAAGTAGAATATTTTTCCTAGCAGCACAAGACCCTGGGTCCAATTCCAAGTACTGACAAAACAAAAATGTATTTTAAAGAATAATAACAAAAATTTTTGAATCACATGAAGAATGCAAAATATGTGTATTTGTAAGTTTACACAAATGAAGAATTTGAACATGTGAAAAGGACACAAAGCTGGATAGCTTTTGCAAATTATAATAATATTTAGTTTAAGAAAAGTTAGATGTAAAATTATAATATGAGGCACCTAATTAAACTTATGAAGAAAATGTATAGACATGGGACAGATCAGCGAAGTGAAAGTATATTTTAAGAAAAATGAAGGCTTTTGGAGGATAAAATATTTAAAATTCAAAATGAGTTTAGTTAATAGGTAAAAGAAGATGATAAAAAAAAGTCAAAGTCAGTATGACTATTGCAGAACTGATGAAAACATGAACCATCATATTCACGAGATCAATAAGCCATGATATGATAAGTAATTCATGCTCATAGAACACATGTTGTTTATTTGTTTGTTTTTTGAGTCAGTCTCACGATATAGTTCATACTGGCCTTGAACTCACTATGCAACCCAGACTGACCTCAGACTCACAGCAATCTTCTGGCTCAGTGCTGGGATTACAGATGTGCACCACCATACTCACGCAGAACATACTTTATATAGCATGGTAGCCCCAAAGAACTCCAAGCTAAACAGGTTTTATGTGCTTCCAAAAAGATTTTATAGTCACAAATGCCTTCCAACTGTGTAAAAGCAGCCTAACATTATTGGTCTCTGAATGGCAGACCACAGCACGCTAATTAAGCGAAGGTTCCCTGAAACATCCGGTGCTTCTCTAGATTCGATGACTGAATTACAGTAAACACAGAAGACAGAGCAACACATTTCAATACAATCAAGCAAGGCAATAAAAAATGTAGAATCTAAGAACTGAAACTGTGTTTTCATTGATACAGTTTGGCCTCAATTAGTTATAAAAATAAAAAAAAACTTATTAGTTTCTTGATGTGTGAGTGGTAAAATGTAATGTCACATATTTACAGAACTGCATTTCAAGATAAAATGTGGGATACTGCTCAAGGGTAGAGTTAATACCCAGAATGCTCCAGGCCCCAGGGTTCCATCTTAAGCATTTGCAAATCCATTCAAGACAGTAAATTATTTATTTACTGTATGTCAAGTGATAGGTTTAAAAACAAGTAAATCATGGGATATTTTAAATAGTAGCTTACAGATAAATGTTACGGAATGCAGATGATTAAAACCATAAGAAACTTTGTAATATAGTAAGCTTAACACACATTTGTATAATGAAAGGCAGGTCCATCCTTAATTTATTTTATTTTTATTTATTCCACTGTTTTGTAGCATAAAGAAACCTATTTCTATGAATCTCAATATCAATATGTGAATCCTTCAAGCCAATGCTCAGTGGAAGTATGTCTTCCTCAGGAGGACAGAAGTCTGAAGACAAAACACTGCTATGTGCTGTTGATCTGTAGCATGACTATGAATTTTCACTGTCCACAGTGTGTCCTATGTGGTAGTGGAGAAACAGTAGATGGCCAACTACAATTAGATATTCAAAATTAAATTACTTCAACTTCTCAACAAACCTAGAATTGCTTTCATTTAAAGTGTGTTTTTGTATTTGTCTGTTTTCTGTTATTGTAATGAAAGACAAGGTTGGGTAAGTGATAACAAAAAGGAATTTAGCTTGTAGTTCTGTAAAGGTAAAATCCAGGCTTCGCTGGGTAAAGTATGCTGTATGTATGTCTCCTAGCACGCAGGGAGAATAATAAAGGCATGAGTATACCCACCTCCATGTGTAGAAACTATCTTAAGGCCATCTGGAGTTCAGCCTTGCTGGGTTGGCCATGACCCCTTCTCTCTTGCCACAAACCATGCAACCAATCCACAGCCTCCTGGCACAACTGCCCGCCTCTCTGACTACCTCATAGGCTTATGTACTGCATAATAAAGTGGAAGTGTTCCTTGAAACCTTCTCTGGAGTCTGCATGGTGACTCTGTGACCTCACTCTCTCAGCCTCCAGCTGAAACCTGTTTCCTCAACAACCTCGAGATGACAAGAGTTCTGGAGGTTCAAGGTCATAGCTCTGACATCAGGTTGCTCTGGAAAAGGCATTATCATGAATACAACCACCAAGACGGTATTGTGTGTGATGAGAGGTTCAGTCCACTCATCTCCAAACAAACCACAGGGAGGAGCCCCTCTCTTAAAAGTCCCATCATCTCCTAAAATCACCTGGCTGGAGACCAAGCATCTGATCCCCAAATCCATGGGAACAAACTCCCTCCACGCCACAGCATTTCTCTTGTGTTACTTTCAGGGAAGTTGTCTCTCATGTGGTGCCTCAGGGTGAGCAATGCTGTGCTTGTGCAGCTGAGGCACCTCCAGTCTCTCCTGTGCCCATGAGACTCGTGTTCCTGAGGCTCTTTCTGCCCTGAGTGTGAGCAGTCACAGCTTGCCAGTTTTCCTCTCCCTCCACTCAGATTTCTCTTGCTCTAGAAGCTTCTTCAGCCTAGTACTCTGGGGACCAGCAACGGAGTCCCCTGACCTATTCACTGAGGCCGCTTGCTGGTATTTCCATTTATACTTCCTCCTCTTTGTCCTATACTACAGATGATGCTAAAGTATTTCTTTCTTAAAATCAAATTCTAGTAATTTCTTTTACCCTAATATTTGAATTCTCAAGATGGGACAACTTTCTAGTAAATGTAACCCAAAATAAGCATTGTCAAGTATATGAAATAAATCTCAGAAATCTGTCATTTTTCCTCTACTTTTGACCTTTGTTATGTCATTTTTGCCCACTTTCTTAGTGAAATGAGTATTAATGGTTTGCTTCTTACGGGTGTGATTGGATCTTCACTCTGTTTGATACTCCATCTCCATCTTGTATTTGGTCTGTCTAGATGGAGAGAGACATATCTACTGCCCTGTTTTCATGCCAAAACCCACATTAAAACATCCATTTACTTTTTATTGGTTATTGAACTAAATTATTTCATTTTCCATTTTCATTTCCAACAAAAAGTATTTCAGTAGTACATTATTAGATACAAAATTACATAATATTGTCATCAATGTGTCAATTTAGCATGATTTCATCATATTGAAATTTGACCAAAGTTCAAAGCTGCATTGTGTTTTCCACATCATGGTTACTCATCCTTCACTCTGGACTTGTGGAAGAACAAGCCACTAAAGAAAATCTGGGATGTACATGACAACAGCTGTTGTAGGATGAAAGTGCTAAAAAGTTGTCAGTTTAAAAATTAAAATGCCTGGCAGATCACGAAGCTTTCTTTTATAATCGTTACAATTACCTTTCCATTTCAAAAAAGGAAAATGACTTTGACCCCATTCTAACACTTATTACCATGAATATTTCAGAAAGAGGATTAGTCAAAATATCTTTTGCCTTCATTAGTATGCCCTGTATCCTGTGCTAACTAATGATTTCTATTGCTAATAGTCATTACTAAACAGGTCTCATTCGAATACTGCATGACAGTTTTTTGGCATTCTTTTGCTTTAATTGCTATGAAGAAAGGAAAATTTTATTATATCATCTTTCAGTCAGTTAGAAAAATAAATTGGTTACCCACTGAGTGAAGAATACTTCAGTAGACACATTTGGAAGGATACAAAGTAAGGAAAGAACATTTTCTTTTTCTTTCTGCAAGTTCACAGCACAGAAAAGCAGAGTCAAGTTAGAAAGATGTGAAATTCCCCGAGGAAAGTTCAAAGACTTCCTCTGCAGTATATATAGTTTTTTTGTCAAAATAGATTCCTGATGGGTTATGAAGCTCAGTAGGCTTTTTAAGAAAGATGCAATGATTGCAATACCTAACTTTACAAATCGTAAGCCTGATTTGGTTTGCTTACTTTGTGTGTTCTTCGAAGTTTCCCATGTGTGTGACCCAGTTTTAGAAGAATGGATTTTAGTGAAGGACCCTCCCTGAAGTTTTAGAGTGATAAATTGAAAAACAGGAATTGGGCTTGGACTCAGGTAAGGAAGTGATGATTAGCTCAGGTAGTCTCTCTTTGGGTGCTGTTAAGACTATCCGCTGTCTGTCATGAATCTGAGCTTCATTCTCTGAGAGCTGGACATGATAACACAGAACAGCTAAGACTTAAGGTTTTGAAGTGATGTTTTTATGGAAATCATGGTGTCATACAGAAAGCGAAACACATTTCTATTCTTTTTGGCCTGAAATACAGAATATTCTTGAAATATTACCTAATATTCGAAAATAACTGAATATTTGATATCAGTAAAATCATCATCTTTAAGTACTTTTTAATTTACTTCTTTAGCTTGGGGCTTCCTGGTTCTATACCTTTCCTCACTGGTCCACTTGGCTCTAATGTAGAGTCAGTTCCCGGGAAGCAAATATTAACTTCTGTCCTTCAGGAGGATGTCAGGAGCTTTAAACAAGCATCAATCATATTTCTGAATTTGTACTCCAGTTCCCTTAACTTACTTCTTGTCCTGATTTTAAGGGAAACTTTCTCTGGTTTGCAAGATCTGTGAAAGTGACAGAATTCATTCAGGGTGACTTCCCAGTGCTGGGCAAGAGGCATGTAAGAAGACAGGGAGCCGTCTCAACAATTCTGCCCCAGCTCCTTTACTGATGAAGTGAGAATGACAGATAAGAAGCACAATAGAGAAATGATCCATCTATATTTCATCAAGATTTTTGAAAATGTGACTCATTAGCAGAAGGATACTTTGGTGGCAGCAATATGCAGATCAATTTCAATAAAAAATTTCTTAACTTTTTATCATTCTTTTTCCAAGCCAAGTATAACTGGTGAAGAGAGAAGCAATGACCACAGTATTTTCTATTTTGCATGAAGTGAATCCATAAATGAATCCTATTAAGAGTAGAACTCTCCTTGTCTCCTATATTTATCAGTGATCTGGGATGAGGAGCTCTAGACAAACTTCAGAAATTTTTAGGACACATTAACCTAAGAGACGATGAATGAATGTGTGTATGAGGAAAATTAGTATTACAGAGGATCTCAGCCTGGTGTAGATAATCAAATGGAAATTTAGTGGCACATTCATGTCTGCACACAGAGATTTGAAAAATGCACTGCATAAAGGTGGTAGAGACTCATTTATTTTTAAGTTTGCATGATAATACATAAGGATTTTACCTGAACGTGCACTGATTTGCCAAAAATTTAGTACAATTACTTAAAAAATATGATCTTAGAAATCTTTAAAATTTTCAGAATTATTAAGAATAAATAACACCAGGCATTCTAATGCTAAAATCATGTCTACTGAAGGAATCAAGAGAAGCAGGAACATTACTCAGATGGTGAAAATGGAATAATAAGGAGAAAGAAACAGAGAAGAATAATGTCATGTTGAGTGTAGTAATTCAGAACTCTGGGAGGATGAGGCAAGAGGATCATAACTCTGAACTCACCCTCAAAAACCGAGCGATTGGGTGAGGCATTATGTCATATAATAATAAAAAAATAATAAAGCCCTGACCATGTGCCTCATTGACAACCTTGGGTTCAATTGTCGGTACCAAAATAAAACAAAATAATAAAAAGTGAGATATGTAAGGAAAGAAAGGCATGAAAGCAGTGCATTACACAAAAATAATTACAGAAAGAAAAATACATCCATTTTGATATGTCCAAAATATCATTTGAAGTAGAAATTCCATTCAGAGGCCTTTCAGAAATTACAAATCAGTGAGTGACAAAAGCACTTGCACTTATTTATGGTACAGCTTATTATAATGTGGTACATGTATATAGTATAATGATCCAGTCATCTAGCTAGGATTTCTGTTTCTGCACATAATACTTCAGACTTCTCTGGTCTATGTCATTGAAACATGTATTTATTGACTACTAACCATCTCTGTGTTGAAACTTCACATTGAAAAATACACTCTCTTCTATTTTCCTACTGGAAATTTATCAAATAATTTTTTATGACTGTCAAAATGCATATCGTATGTAACTCTACATCTGTTGATTATCTTAGTTCCTGACAATTTTTAAATTTGTTCTTTATATGCATTACAATTTTTTATGTAACAAAATATTGTATAGAAAAACAATTCTGATGACTATAGTTAACATTTCTCATTCTGGACTTCACTTCAGTGAGTTGCCTCAGTTTATGCAGGAGTTGAGCTGGGCTTGCAATCTTTTTCCTATGTTTACTTTCAGAGTATGGCCTCAAATTTTGGCAGCATTGCCTTATGTTTGGATAGGGGCTGAATTTCCTCTGTACCTTCTTTGTTGCACTCCTGCATCTTCTCATTCTGGCAGTGAATAGTTGAAAAGCAGATGCTACCTCTGGTTTTAATCCTGAGTCAAGAGAGGCAATTTTCTCTCTCTTCCTGGGTGGGGGTCTCTCAGTTATCCTGCCCCGGACCTGGATGTAGATCTGAACCTCGCATATTTATGTCTCTTATTCATAGATTTTCCTTTCCTCTCCTTCATCTTCAATAAGTTTTTTCCATACACTAAGTAATTTAATCTAAAATTCTGAATTATTGGGAACTGGCTGATTTTAAAAAAATAAATATTGTGAAACAGGTATTTTTATATACATATCATGACCATACTTAGCATTGACAATTTCTGCCAGTATATGATATGACTTGATTCTCATTGTTTTCCCATTCCCCTATACACCCTACAATCCCACCCCCTATGTACATAAGCTTTGTTTCTTTTTTGTTACATCATATTTTTTTTTCTTTTCCATTGTTATCCACCCTTACTCACATTTTGCTCTGAATATTTTTTATTTTACAAGATCTAACATACATTCTAAAGCTTGTTTACATTTTCAGTTTCTCATATCAGATAAAAGATATGGTATTTACACATCTGTGACCTATTTATTTCCCTTATGAGTCTGTCCTGAAGGTACATCCATTTGAGTATGAATGACTCAAACTTGTCACTCTTTATGGCAAAGTAATACTCCATTTTATAGAAAAAAACCACACATTTTCTTTATTCAGTCTCCAGTTGATGGACATTTTGGTTGTTTCCAAGATTTAGCAATCACCAACTGAGCTGCTATAAACATGGGTGCACATATATAGCTGTGAAATGAATTTTTAAATTCTTTTGTGTATGCCCCTAGCAGGGCAATAAGAGGGTAAAATGGAACCTCTAATCCTAGCTTTGTGAGGAATCTCCACACTGATTTCCACAGTGGTTGCATTAGTCTACATTCCTATCAACAATGGAGAAGTGTTCCTTCCTCCCAAAGCCTCACCAACATTTGTTGCTTGTTAATTTCACAACAAAAGCTATTCTTTCTGGAGTGAGATGGAATCCCAGAGCTGTTTTCATCTGCACCTCTCAGATGACCAGTGACATTGAGCATTTCTTCATGTGCTTCTTAACTGCTTTTACTTCATCCTTTGAAAAGTGTCTGTTCATTTAATGTGCCCATTTTTGAACTGGATCTTTAAATATAGTGGGGCTAATTTTTAAGCTCCTTATATATTCTAGATAGTAGACCTTTATCTGAGGAACAGATGATATTTTTTCCATATAGTTGGTTGTTTTTCCTCTCTGCCAGTGGTTTCTTTTGCTTTGCAGAAGCTTTATAATAGGATGAGATCCCATTTGTTGATTTATTCTGCTAGTTCTTGTGCTATTGAGTCTTTGCTCATAAAGTCTCTCTGCTAGTTCTTGTGCTATTGAGTCTTTGCTCATAAAGTCTCTCCCTAAGCCATTGTCTACAAGTGTTTTATCTAACCTGTTTTCCAGTAGGTGTGGTGTTTCTGTTTTAATATTTAGGTCTCTAATCCACTTAGATTTTAGTTTAGTACATGGTGAAAGAGATAGGGCTACCTTTAGTCTTTGGAAGATTAAAGCCTAGCTTTTCCAGCCCTATTTGCTGAAGAGGTTGTCTTGCCTCCCTGGAGGATGTTTGGTTCCTTTGTTAAAGACGAGGTGGCTGCGTGTGTCTGGGAATGTTTGTGGATCTTCTGATCTGTCCCACTGATCCTCAGGTCTGTCGCTTTGCTGGGGACTGGCTCTTCCTCCAGGAGGAAAAATTTTTACTTATAGAACCATGGTAGTCCCAAGAAAACTATATATTCTCTTCTCTCAGGTATGAAAAAGTTTTTATACAGGAATTTTTTTGGTGATAAGCTGAGGACATACAAAGCAAAACAGATCAATTAATCATTTATTCATCTTAGAGTTAGGGGTGGTGAGTTTTGTAGTATACAAATACAAATATATATTACAAATTACATATTATGAAAGATATATTTTATGTTTATTTGGCAGAGAAACAGATACATTAGGAGAGATGTGTCAATTGCCATTTAAAATAGGTATTGTATTTCTGTAACATTATAATACAGTCAAATAATGTGCATTAATGTTCTTTCCAGTCTCATTGACCTGTGGCTTGCAAAAATAAACATTATAATTGTGACATGAGAAAATATTTCCTTTTGATATTGATGATACATTCTCATGATTTTGATGTTTCAAAGGGCATTCTATTCAAGATACCATAATAAAAAGAAAAACAAAGCAAACTAACCAAAACAAAACAGAAATTCTATGTTAGATGTACTATTGATCTATTGATTAATAGACTATATAAAGATTTAAATATATGTAACTTAAACATTAAGAACATTTTTCATCCTCTCCTGTTGAAATGTCTGAGTTCATATGAGATATTGTAATATGTCTGCTATGACAAATTTGTGCTTATTTTTTGTGTTGAATGATCCTTATCCTTGTGAAATTTAATTTTAAATTTTCTTTAATATAGTACCTATTAGCACATTTTCATTTTGAGAACATATAGAATTGACTTCCTTTTATGCATGAAAAAACTGTCATGTCATAAACTGATGAACTTCCCCAAAGTCACAGCTACTAAACAGAGGTGCTAGTATTTTTTTCTACATTCACTCTGATAACTTCTTTATCAAACTCTATGTCATCTTCTTTTTCAAGATGCTAATATGATTTTTTTCTTTCCTTAGCATAAAATAATCTGTGAATATAATTTATAAAAATAATTTATTTCATAGAATTAGATCCCATGTTTTAAAAAATCAGACTGAATTTAAAAATCCATTTAAATTCTGTACTCTCTGTCTTAATAGGCTCAGGCTAAAAATGCACCCTAAATATTTTGAGATTAGTTTAAGTTATCATGTTGGATGAATATTTTTATATTTCAATTTCAAGTCTATTTCAAATTATTCATAAAGCCATAAAAAGTTAGAAACTTAAAGCTAAACAGACTCAGGCATCTAATAAGTGCTGTTAGAATTGTACAGTCTATTGATAAAATATCTTTTTTGTTTTACTTTATGATATAATGATAGTGATAAAGTTTTATTAATAATTGAATGTCACATTAAAAAATACGTGTCCTATTAAGGCATTTGAAACTAAAAGCAAAATTTGAGGGGTTTTTAGAGTACTCATCCAGTTTCAGTCAATATTCAGTTCCATTCGTGTCAGGCACAGGATTAAAATCCAACATGGCATATTTATTTTAAAATTAATTAAATGTTATTCGTTTCATTCTGCACATAGACAAAATCAGAGAATACTCACAATTTAATTATTATTATTTTGAATCTAAAAATTATTGATATTAAGAAGTATTGACACATCGCTGTTAGATCTTATGACTTAAAGGCATACATTTTTCTCAGACAATTTTCTTTTTTTAATTTAAATCTTTATTGGTACATTATGAATCCACATCATCTCATTCAGCATTGAGAGAATATGACATGACTGGCTTCTCATTTTTTCCCCTTTCCTCCTGCCCTGCAACTCCTACCTCCCATATACACAATCTTTCTTTCCTTTTTTCTTTATTACTGCCATATTCTTTTTCCCCTTGTTATTTACCCCTAAACCCTCCTTCCTTTTAAATATTTTTTATTTCACAGTACAAAACTTTCATTTGCATTAACTATGATTCATTTATTAAAGCAAAAGCCAAAGACATTAAAAGGTCAAGGGTTACTAATAGGGAGGGGAAATTAGGAAGAACTACCTTAGTTGCATTTTATGTTACATGTGTGATCCCAAATTTTCAAAAATCATTACCATCTCAATCCATGTCACACTACAGAAAAAAAAAAAAAACTTTATAAGATATAATTTTCCTTGTGTGCACAAAACTGACTAATGACAGGCATTGGATCAAGCGCTCTAAATTGATTACTCTCACAGAACAGGAAAGATTGATGAGTCATCGAGCTGCTGTATGTATCATGCTGTGTATGTTAAGTTTGATGGTTAATGAAAGAAAGTTGACTACAGTGTTTTAAGTAATCAGAGCACGTGTATATCTTTCATAATTACAGCAGACTGGAAATAGTATTAGACTGTTGATTAAGCAACTCCACAGGCAATAAGAAAATGGCTAACTTGTGTGTTTCTTGTGTGAATCTCCACATTCCTCCTTTGGCATCACACAAGATAGCAGACTGTATTGATCCCTTCTGCATTCCTGCTAAATGAAAAGCGGAAAGAAAGGAATCCTCAGATGCTTCTGTTTCCTTCCTTGACCAAGCCTACTTACATCTCCTTGGCATATAAGGCAGTATAAACACCTGGAAGTTCTGGTTTTGTGATGACTAGAACTAGGCAATGTAGTATTGAGTCAATAAGGCACAGGGGAGGATGTGGGGAGCTTTGTGCTGCTGGTATTCTATAGAACAGAAAAAGCTCTCCCTGCAGAACCCAGAAAGAGGCTGGTAATCAAGGAGCACCGGTGTGTATGATGAAGAATTGTTCTCCCATTGGGGCGCCATTATATAAATCATTTGTGAAAGTCTTTTCTTATTCAGTTTTCTGTTTGACAAGCCGAATGTTAATGTGTATAATACATAAAGTTCTTTAAAAATTAAAAGAACAGTACCATGAGCATTTATAAATCAAATGGATCAAGAAAAGGAAAATTTTAACAAGGTTGCTGATAAAGTTAGTTGACCCTAGAATCTGACAATAACTTGAAAGTTGAAATGATTTATAGCAACAGTGATTTTAGGTTAGGAAAAAAGAATTCTAAGGAGTATTTGCCTGGATAAAGTATGAGAGAGGAAGGACCAGTGTGGTTGTTGCTTGTTGCTTGGCTTCTTTGCCTGTCTGCTCTCTGATGCCCCTCGGCCAGGCCACCCTGCCTTGGATGTAGTCAATTATGAACTGAAACCTTGACATACTATGAGCCGAGTAAACTTCTGCTCCTTCAACTGGGGGTGTTGGGTATTTTTTTCCCAGCAAGGAGAAAAGTAACTAAAATGTGCTCCAATGTTCAATAATGAAACAGCTAAAAACTATGATATCAAATTATAATTTTATACTTAAATCATATTTATAAAGTGTAAAAATGGCAAATTTTATGCAAAGAGATGAGTTTAAGAAGACAGTAACAAAATTTTAAGGAGTTTGACATAATGTGAATTGTAGATATACTATTCAGCAAAATACTAAGCCTATATGAAAGGAAAGTAATATGAAAAATACTTGTCTGAAATGTCAAAGTTCAAAGCTCTTATCTTCTTCTGAGTCAGGGCTTTTTCCAAGATAAATTAAGCCAGAAAGTTTCATATTTAGAAACTTGCATCAGTTATGAAAGTTATCCAGGGAATTTTGTAAATACCAACAGAGAATAAAGGATTGAACAGGTGTGATTTTTAAGGTGCAAGTTATATTAAGGATGAGAATGTGAAGAGAGGTATTACAGTGCTTTCAGGCCAGAGGAGCGAAGCTCTTATGTGCAAAAAGTGATGGACAGAAAGCTCTACTGCAGACTTTCTCTCCATTAATTTTCTATTCCACAGCTATGTCAATCTCTGGTCCTGGAGCAGTTTCTGAAATTTTCTGTTATGATTACATTCATGGCTTCATTCCATAAAATATAACTTTAAATTCCAATAATATGAGACAGAGTAGTTAGAATGAAATCCTCTAAGTGTAAATGTGTATATAGTTAAATGAATATTTCTCCAATAAAAAATGCAAGCCATAAAATTTATAACCAGTGTTTCTATGGTCCGTTTATATACAGTTCATGCTTAATATTTTGCTACCTCTGTTGAGAGCCACTTCTGTTTGAATCATATATTTCCTTTGCAACAAAAATAATATATGTGTATATATAAATGTATCAAAGACTGATATTTATCTGATTAGTTTATAAATTTTTTTATTTTTAATATTAACTGTAAAAGTTTTCCCTGACCCATAAAAATACATATGTTTTCTTGTGTTTCATATATGACTGTTGCTTCCTTTTAATAATTACTATATTCCTCCTCTCAACCCCAGTGGATAATTCACTACTAATTACTTTCCGTAGCTTCTTAGTTAAGAATATTATATTTTTGTGATTTTGAGTTGTTTTCTTGGATAAGCCAGAACCCAAGAGGAAACAGATGGCACACTCAGAACTGGGGTAATTAGGAGGACTTTTTGAAAGCAGCTATTATAAAGTTGTAGGTGAAATTAAAGGAAAAATTAAAAATCGAAAAGAAATGCAGTTCTCTAAAGCTACCGAGCCTGAATTCTCGTGGGACAGTCAATGGCAGAACTAATTGGAGTGCGTGCAGGAGTGGCCGTTTCCTGGGCGGCCCCAGAGAAGGCTGGGAAGCAAACAGCTGGTCCGTGCTCTGCTACAGTGGCCCCTCAGCAGCGCGGACTGATTCGGGCCAGCGGGTACGGCCATGCGCTCACCTACTCTTCAAGTATGAGCCTTTCAGAGGTTCTGGGCAAGGCAGAGAAAGATAAAGCAGATAGAAAACCCCTGATATCAACTCAGAGTAACATGAAAAAGAACACACATGAGAAGAAGAATGGGTAAAAATGAGAATTAACTCATGTCATATCCTGGTACAAATTCCCAATGTTGGATGTGATAGTGATGTGTATATAAAATGTACCAACAAAGAATTTAATTAAAGGAGAGAATTATTGGAAACTATTCAAAGGTCTGATTTTACTACATTGACTTTCACATTTTCTAATTAGCATAATGACTAACGAAAAAGATTTCTTCCTTTCTCACAATTCCCAAGGATCATTTGATTGATTATTCCTGCAATCTTAATATCTTTCTTGTTATCTTGTATTCTTACAATTCTGGGAAATAGAGATCATGGTTAACCTGTGCTTAACTATTATGGCCTTGAGCTCAAATTGTCAATACGCAAAGATTTCAGGTTAAGAGGTTCATTTCACTGTCAGCCGTCCAGACAACACCGTGTGCTTCACATGGAGCCATTGTGAAGGGTTCTTCTATTTCCACTTCAAGCAGACCTCATGTCTTAATGACGAGTTAGAAAAGATGAAGGCACCAAATCATAGCGCTAAGCAAGGCTGTTTGTTTAAAGTATCAGAGAATAGGTTTAGCTCAGTTTCTCTTTGGCTGTGGAGATTTGAGAACGGACATTATCACATCTATCAATGGAAACAGAAAAAGACAGATATATTTTCTCCAGGAAAAAATACATCATTTAAGAGCTTCAATGAATATTCAGAGTATTTGAGGTTCCAAACTTGTCGATCACAGAAGCATGAAACATGTGTCCAGCTCATAGACTTTTTCCTTTGAAGCTAAACAGTGGAATCAATAGGTAGCCTTTACATCCATTTTGTGAAACTACACAATTCAGCGTATCATTTTTAAAAATTGGGAATCTTTTAAAATTGAAGTTTCCAGTAGTAGCTTATTGTAATAAGTTATGGTACATTAGCTATTTTGAGTCAGTACAGCTCTTATTCTGATTTACATGTCATAGAGCTTAAAATGAATCTGGAATTTTATCTGATAGAAAAATTATTAAACAAGTCAAATTTAGTTCAGTGAGGAAGCAGGGAACCGGTGGCATAACTGTAGGCAAGTCCTGACTGTGTTCAACTTCAAACTTTGAAATTAACAAGAAATAAGAAAAAAATATAGTAATCAAAAAACAATTCCCAGGTCATGCATGTTCACATGATAAAGTTACAATTAGTATATATTATTTCCCAAAATAGAAAGCCACTGTTCATATCAAAGAGGGACCAAAGGAGCCTCAGAATGTAGTGTGTCTGGGAGACATAGGACTCAAAGGAGAAGAGGAATTTGTTCTTATCATAGGTTTAGAGAGGGAATTTTTTTGTGAGGTGTGTGTGTGTGTGTGTGTGTGTGAGTGTGTGTGTGTGTGTGTGTGTGTGTTTGGTAAATGTAGTGGTGCATACAGTCCATTTACTGTCCACTGAGTGTTAGGCAGACTGATGGGCGCAGAGAGGTGGTCGGTGCAATATTCCTTTTGACATAGAAACAGCTACATCAACTACCATGATACTATCTAAGTGTCAAATGAGTGCAATGATTAAATGTTTTCAGGTGTGAGATATAGTATATCTACCTCAATCCAGTGACACTGAAGGCTGGAGTCTGGTGTTTCTGAATCTCAAGGATACAGAGAGGATTGCTATGAGGTGAAGGCAGATAAGATGATCTAAAAGAAAACTTTCTCTCCTTACTGACTTTAAATAGTGAGTCAATTATGAGGTACACCCCAATGAATTTGCCATTAATAATTATGAACTACAAAGTGAAGAAATGACTTACTTTTTGAGTCAATGAAATAAAATGTGTACACATATAAGCATTATGTACATTATACTCATTTCACTCCACTTGTAAATATTTTTAATCAAAAGGGAAACATTATGGAGTTATTACTAGCACACCAAGTGAATTAAATAACGGTTATATTTCAGTTAGTTTTTGCTCTCTCTATCCCAAAAGGTAATGGTACACCCTGAGTAAGATCATGTGTTTCTCATCTGTCTGTGCCATGCAATCCAGACAGGATTTTGTGGCTCTCACCTGGGGTCACCATTCAGATTAGTTTAGACCCATTCTTCTCATTGCAGTGACAGAGGACAAACAAGCTGTGGAGACCCATAGAGTTCCTCAGGGCCACCCACCTGAAGTGCAGGGCTGATGCTTTCACCTCATTCTGCTAACTGAAGCAAGTGAAACTGATGGGTCCATGTTCATCCGTCTTGTGAGGGAAGGTGGTTGTTGTATGTACCTGTACCCATCCGCCACAGGGAAAGCAATCATTATGTATTGCAAATGGATATTAATAAAAATTTAAAAGGAAATAGTGAATCCTTCAAAGGAGGAAATGAAATCAGAATTGAAGAATGGAACCCATCTGTGGAGTCTATTATCATTCTTGTTGTTATTTTTGTAAATGTGAAGAATCCAATGTAAACATCATCCATCATAAAAATCCATTATGTTGACTACAACGATTTCATGCCATAGCTTTATGAATAAAGATATTCACTTATTTCATACATTAGTTGAACCATATGAGGGGTCTTCCTTGGCAATGTCATTAAAGAATCAGGATCATTATTTCTGCCCCAGTATCCTTGATGTTAGCAGTGTCTTCTGTATAAGAAGTATAACTTTAATACTTTCCCCTTATAGCTCTGTAAATAAAGTGCATGTTTTGTCACTGAAAAATAAGTTGTTTTTGATTACAAAAACATTATATTTTGGGGTGTTTCTGTCATGGGAGAGAACCTTGATGAACTTTTTTCTTATGTAGAATTCTATTAGTGCATTTCATTGTCATTGCAGAATTGGGAGGGATTATACTTCTGATAATGATTCTCAGAATTTAGATTTATTTACCTTCTTTACTTAAGAATCTTTCAAGCAGACTATGTGCTTAAATAGAATTTTTCTGTTACTTGAGAATCATCTTAGATTATGTAATCTTTATGAAATAATATTAGAAATATTTTGATGTTACTTTTCATGATAATGAAGCTAGGAAGGGAATATAATGTTTAAGGGGCAGTGAAATGTCCCTTGTAAAAATAAGTGCAGATTAATTGAGGGGTTTTTAATAAGCATATGCTTGTCTATGATTTTATGACTCTCCAACTCTAATTATCTAACTGTGTTATGAAATGTATTAAGCAGACATCCCAAGAATGTGCTTAACTAACTTTTTGAGTATCCATGGAGCAGATTATGGTGGGACATTTTCATCAAACATTGGTCAAGCTTTAAAAAAGTTAAATACTTCTTATAGTTTTATTTTCTATCTTGTTTGGGTATAAAATGACATTTTAATATGAATTTATATTATTGCCTCATGAGTATTGCTATTTGGAAAATGTAATTCCATAAATTCCATATAATTTTATATACATTTACTTTGCTCGGGCATATACATTCTTGACAAATTTTCATAGGTACAGAAATGATAAAATAATATAAAAGATTAGTAAGTAGGATATCTGGGCAAGTGGCAAAGACCTTCTATCTATCCAATAGCTAACTACTTTGCATCAATTTCCTGTTTAATATTTATATTTTAATTTGGCACACTTACTGAACAATTATTATAAAGTGGGGCCCAATGAAAAGTCTAGGTAATGAGGTAACAGAAATTAACAATATAGAAAATAAACCTGAAGTTGTCATTGGCTTATATTTGAGCAACAGAAAAGAGAAAAAATTATATTTATATATAAATTTAAAAGTATGTGCTACCAATGTGTAATAGAAAAAAAATCAAATTGACAAATAGTGATAGAAATTGTTGTTTTACCTTTTCCCTTTCCCTTTGCTATTTTTGATCATCTATTTAACCACAGCATATTTGGAATGCACATGTGTCATAAAGTGCAATAATACAACAATCCTTTATGGTCACTGTGCAGAATAAAAACTAAACATTCACACTCTCCCAGAACTGCCCATTGTGTATTGTGTTCAATGCTTGCTTATCTTAAAGAGAAAACCACAATGGTGCTTTTACTTAAAGTAACAATATATTGCTCATTATTATTTTAGAGATCTTATACGCTGAACACTATTTCATCATTTTCCATAAATATCCATATTATATTCAAAATCGTGTTTTGCATTAATGTATTTTAGCAATAGTATGTTTACTTTCTATTATATGATTATTCAGCAATTTATTCCTAATGAATTTAATATCATTTTGTTTTTCCCCTATTATAAACATATTGATTCATTTATATACAAAATTTAACAGACAAACACATATATTTATGTACAAAGTCAGTTAGGAGTGATGCACATGCTATGCTAAGGTGATGTTGAATTGTTTTCTGATGGAGACACACAAATTTCCCCTTTCTCCTGCTGTGAAACATCTGTAACTGCTTTTTTTTTTTACAGACTTTTAGCACTACTGACTTTCAAATTGTTGTTTATGAAATGTTACTTCATAATGAAAACAGTTTTGATGTAGTTAATTATGAACAAAGATGCCTATTGTTTTCATATGCATGAAGACAATGTGATCATGTAATTATTATCAGTGTGGGGACACCTATAGGAGTGAAATGAAATAATAAAATAAAATATAACTTTTCCTTCAAGTAGTTTTTTAAAAAAACAAATTCATATATACAACCATTCAATTCAATAAATATTTTAGAACTAAAATATTTTTGAAGATATGCCATAATTTTACTTAAAAACTACAAGCTCTTCCCTTTATATGTTTTCAGCATTTAAAAATAACATAATGCTACAAATATTTTCACTATATACATTCTTGAACTTGATTTTAGCATGCTTATAATGTGTCTAAGACAGTGGCAATAAGAAAAACAATTTATTGACATCTTTGTATTTCCATGTAAGATTTAATACCTATGTGTTCTCTATCTCATAGGTCATTATATAAATCACTTAGACAAACATTATACTTCCATAATGCAAACTTTGTAAGAATTTTTGGTAAAGTGTGAGGTTTGTCAGGACAAATCATGATCAAGAAAGATTTAAAGTGACAAATCAATTATAATTTTAACTGGATTTCAATTTCTGGTTAAAACAGTAAAAAGGTGTTTAATTCATCAACTTTCCACTAATGGCTGCTGATTTGTAAGGTAAAAATGCTATGAGAATATTGGAGATAAAAAATATATTCAGATATTTGGCAGCAGTTACTTGCACTATTCAGATATTTGTAAGTAGGGAGTGACATTGCCAGAATGTTTTGCTTTCACTCATTTTAGTTTGAAACCAGCCCAGAAGGGACCACAGGAAAGACAGAACTGTAGTAACCAGTCAGTAGCTTTTTCATCCTAAGAACCAAAGAATAGGGACTGGAGCAACCACTGACACTGAGTGGAGATGGGAAGGAGACTGTCATAAAACAAGAATTCGGAAGTTTAAAATTCCTACGAATATATTCCACTAGGCTCTAACAGATCACTGGATAAACTGTTGGCTATTTGTGTGACAAATACCTGACACCTGCAAGTTAAAACAAGAGAGGTTTAATTTAGCTCAAGATTTCTACAGTTTCCATCTATCATTGGCTGGTTCCACGGCACAAATAAGATGGCAGCAGAACATGACAGGAAAAAACAAAACAAAACAAAACAAAAAAACCCAGACCAGTTCAAATTGTAGTAGCCAAGAAATGGAGAGCCAGGGAAAGACTCAGAGGGGCGAGGGTCAGTTATCAATTTTAATTTATTTATCACCATATCCACTTCTACTTTCATCTCCTCATAATTCTACATTAGCTCTATTACTGTGAATTTGTGTATGAGCTATTATGTATTGTAATTCTAAAATTTTAAAAGATCCGTTTTATAATCTTTATTTCTTATGTGAAAGTTTGTTCATTCATTGCATTTCAACACATATTTTTATTTTTAAATCCTGATCTGTTAATTTCATCTTTTGAACTATTTGAACTATTTATCTGAAGTTTATGTCATTTGAGTTTATCTGCTCTCATGAATGACTCATTGTCTTGTTTCCTTATATAATGAATAATTATTGTTGTGCTCTAACAATTACAAGTGACGTAACTTAGTTATCACCTTTCAGCAACTTTATATCCTTCTGAAGAATATGATTTTTTGTTATTTTTCACACTCCAGTTTCAGATCAGTTTCAGTTTGCTAACTTTAGTCTTAGCTGTCCTGAAATTCATTCCATAGTTGTCAACTTGATGGGTGTGGAGACATGAACAGGTCCGTGAAGCACACTTCTGCATGTGTTTAGCTTGGGAATTACAATACATAATAGCTCATACACAAATTCACAGTAATAGAGCTAATGTAGAATAATGACGAGATGAAAGTAGAAGTGGATATGGTGATAAATAAATTAAAATTGACCACTTTTTTAAAGGAGGAAGATTTAGAAAAATGAATATGTTGGGGTACCTGTGAAACTGTAACAAAAGTTCTCATAATTATTTTAAATATCCTAAGATTTGAATAACCACTTCAGAATAAAATATACGATTGACTCTTAAGGAAATAAAAAAGAGACCAATGGTGTTAGTCATTTTGTCAATATCAACTGATATCCCAACAAAGCATCAATTCAACCCATAAAAACTTCAATTAATATTAGACATAACACTAATTACGTGAGAATGCAAAGCAAGTTAAGTTTATAGTTACTGATTTACATGTAAAATTATATAATCCAGCCCGCCATTCAGAAGCAGATGTCTGCCATCTTCTGGAGTCTGTTTTCAGCCCATCTGCCCTCACTCCAGCTTCTACAGTGTCTGTGAGGGTGATCTGGAAGTCCAAGATGGTGCCCCCCTCTGGGACGGCCCTTTGTAAGTTTCTATACACCGGCTACTGATCCTGCATCAGCTCCTCCACCTTCTCCAGAACAGGGACAGCAGCCTGGGTCCAAGCTGCTATGGCAGAGCTGGTGGTGTGAGAGACCTCACAACGATCCAGGGGAACTAGAGCTTGATCACAGGAAAAGGAAAGAGGACATTGCCAGGGGCTCCTGCAGCAGTCCTGGCCTCCTGCCGGCCAGTAAGATATCTGAGACAGGAAAGTGGGAAACAGAAAAAAAAAAAAAAACACAGAGACTTGAGAGAGACTGAGTATTGGGTGATCTGTACTGCTCTGGGTGGTGAAGACAACTCATGGGACATTGAGTGTTTATTCATTACAAGTGTGGGAAGAGGGGAACTGGGCAGGCCTTGGGACACTTGCTGGTAACATGCATCAAGCAGGCAGGACCATAGAATGAAGGCACAAGCTTATCTTTGCTAAAGAGAAC